>RPOG01002145.1:0-106025 GCA_008086565.1 Thalassoma bifasciatum | reverse complement strand
ACAGATTTCAAACGAAGTGGGAGAGGAAAAGTCTGAGAGAATCTGAGGTTTGGTGTGTGTGCTGCGGAGGGTAGAGCTGCTAATGCACAGTTCAGTCAGGCAGAGAAACCATGGAAAAGAGCAGCTTATAGATCCAAGAGGTGGAAAATAAAGCCAGGAAGCAGGGAAAATGAACAAGTATTAGTTATGAAATCTTTCTGTGATATTAGTACTTTGCTGAAGTCATGGTACAATGCAATAAAACACATTTTGTACAGTCACTTTATGGAAAAGTGATAATCTTTAGAGTAAAAAAGAAAAAGACTATTTTAAAGAAAGAAGAAAATATGTGAGAAAAGAAGAAGGGGTGAGATGAGAAACCCAAAAGGGTGATGGGTAAAAAGAGGAGGAGGAGAGAAGAGAGGCACAGGTACCGTGGCAACAGTTACTGTAGCCAGGAGCAGATGGCGCTCAGGGGATCAGTTATGCCGCTGTGCCTGGTCACCCTCCATATAAAGTAACACACTAGAACTTCTCCTACATTTTGACTTTTTCATCAGTTTATCACCATTTGCTCTGTTTGACTCCTCACTGTTTGAATATTGAAACATAATCCTCCCTCAGTCTGTTTCCTCCTTTAGCTCCATCAGTCCAGCTCTCCGTCTCTGTCCGTTTCTCTCTCCTGCTCCCCCCTCACACATTTCATCCTCACACCTCGGACCAAGAGAAGAGTCCGAGGCTAATGAAACCCGAAGGTTAACTGCTGCTATCTACAGGCGGATCGCAGGAACTCAGTCTGAAGCTGGAGATTGAATCTGCAACTGCTGCTGCTGCTGCTGTGAGACGCAAACACATCTGCAGAAATACAGCAGAAAAAAAGGAACAAGAGATGAAATTAAAGGAGAGCTGAATGTATCACAGGTTGTTCCGGAGGATGTGTGTGCTTGTTTGTGTGTTGTGTATATAAGTGTGTGTGTGTGTGTGTGTGTGTGTGTGTGTGTGTGTGTGTGTGTGTGTGTGTGTGTGTGTGTGTTGGAGGCTGTCAGCTTTATTGGGTTAGGAAGCATGGAGAGCCCAGGTGATTACATTACATGTGAAGTGAGCGGAAATGTGTGTGTGTGTGTGTGCCTGTGTGTAAGTGAGAGAGGAAGATAGTTTGTCCGTTCATTCCTCTTGTTCATGGAGCAGAAACATTGGACCCACTGAATTCTTAGTCTGTAAGAGTTACTGACATAAAGCTCAACTTATGAATTAAAACTTTTTGAGGCAGGGCTCATCACATCTGCTAAAGAAGAGTATGACAATTTACTCAAGGCAGCAATTTCCTGAATCGTGTGTCAAAAGGCAGCAACATTTCTTAAATGGGAGATGATGGTGAGATGGTGCAAAACCAACACAGGTGTAGTATCATTTCACATCTTGAAAATACTACAGACTTGCAGACGGAGGCTAGAATGAAGTCTGACTTTATGGTTTGTCAGAGATTCTGAAACTTTGCCACACCAAGAGAGACAAAGCTTCATCCATATCAAACATTTAAATAATTTTGCTTTTTTTGGGTTAGGAACAGTACAAATTTTAGCTGCTTCAACCCCTTACATCCAACCTAATTCTGGTCTACATACCTTACTGTACTTCAAAGCTCATACAACTGAAGAACAACAAGGTCCAAATTCATCAGTAACACTGCACTTGAAGGATTTAAGCCTCTAGTTTTAGGAAATTTCATGTTTGAATGTGTGATAAAAGTCCAAATCAGGCTAAATGCATCCGACACACTTTTTTTCCATTTTTTATTTTTTATTTTTTTTAGCAAGATAATTTTTTCGAAAATCATAACTTCAAGAAGGCATCAACCAAATCACTTCAACACTGTGTCTTCTACATCTGTCTGAAATTTGAGCTTTCAAGCTAGAATCTTGTAGAAGTTGTAGAGTTTTGGTCTCAGGTGACCAAACACTAGGCAGAGTTGTACTCACTGTCCAACCTCTTGTCTGAAGTCCCTGTGCAAACAAAACCAGTTTCATCAGTGCTCAGTGTCCTCTCTTTAGTCAACTTTGCTCTCTTTGTGAAAAGGTTTGCACAAAATCATAAAAAAAAGGCTCCTAATCACAGATCGTACCTCTCCTGTTGTGCACATGACTACAAATGAAGACACACAGCAACGAATAGGTCTCGCCATTGATCTAAATGGCTAAAGCTGACTTTGCTTTAACATTGAGGGGACTGGTGCAAGACCCCCATGTGGTACTGACCAGTCAAGCAGGATGCACTTGTTGGCTTTCACAAGCTGTCCTTGGATGACAATTTATCCCAGGAAAAACTATGGGGTCACTTTTTGCAGCTAGGACAATAAGGAAACCAAACCCACACAGCTCTGCCAGATTCACATTGAGGGGAAGATGCTAGAAGACTGCAAAACTGCTGTTATTTATGAGGATGGACAACAGACACGACAGACATAAACAACAGACTTTACAGGGGAAATTTCACCACTTGGGATAATTTTGACTTTAATTTTTTACTTTTGATATGTTTGAACTCTGGATTCCTCTGGTAGAAAGGAGAGTGAATGATTAAGGCTACAAATGTGACATTATAACCCCAAAAAAGGTAGGACGTCCCAGTTGTTGTGATCCCTAGCTGAAAGATTCTTTCTGTAATTATGTTTTGTTGGTGAAGTAAACTGTAAAACAAACTTAGCGGCTAAAATGTTAAGAATCTAAGCTTTCAAAAGCTGTGAAGCATTCTGATGTTTGACAAAGGCATTATTGCTTATACGACCAAGATGTACGAATGGCAAACGGGAACATTAAAGGTTAAACATAGGAATGAAGAAGGGGTAGTGCGACAGTCTGTGAACTTTTCAAACCAAGTCAAGAAGTGACGATGATGAATGCTGGGTAGCAGCTCTCCTGTGCTGAATGATGATTGCTTCATAAACAAGTCAGACTCTGCTCTCAAGCTGCAACTCCACCACAACTAAAACCTCCAGCACACTTTCACAAATACAAGAAAAGTAAGTTAGATCTTGCTGTTGTTGTTTATTTTTAGTGTGAGACTAAAGAAATCTCGGAAGGTCTTGATTCAATTTTCAGACCGTATTGTTAAACCTGGGTTAAAAAGTTTGTGTGAATATGAACGAAGATGGAGAAAAAGAACAGCACGATGGTGACCACACTGCAGGGACATGCTACAAGAAGAAACACACACACACACACACACACACACACACACACACACACACACACACACACAGAGTACAGTACAGTACATGCAAACACATCCTAGATGAACTGACTACTACAGAGAAACACATACACATACACATACACACACACACACACACAAACAGCGCCTGCAGTGGTGGCTGGCAGCAGAGTGAGGGGTGTCTGTGTGCTCCAGAGTGGCTCACATCTGTCACCCACTTGTGTAAGAGAAGGAAGGGAGGGAGAAAGGGAGTGTTAAGAGGAGGAGAGCAGCAGCAGCAGCAGCAGCAGCAGCAGCAGCAGCAGCAGCAGCAGCAGCAGCAGCAGCAGCAGCAGCAGCAGCAGCAGCAGCAGCAGTGTGAGGGAAGGAACAGAATGTGAGGGTTGGATGGAAGAGGAGATGCCTCATTAGACACTTACACAGACTATGACTGCAATCAGACTGAGAAAGTGAACTGCAATCACAAAAGCTCCACTGTGTTCTGGCTGCAGCAGTGGATGGTTTGTGTTGCAGGTGCATCGAGTGCGTTAAAGCTATGTCTGTGGTTAGCACAACCAGCTTGAAGGTCACGGGTTTGATCCCATCAACAGTCAGCGCTGATCAATGTCAGAGCGTCCTTGAGCCTCACAGCAGCTGACTGAATCCTCTGACCCTGATGATGATGTTTGACATGTAGAAATATGTAAATCAAACAACAGTGGCAGCTCTGGGGGGATATTATCACTGAAAACCTCTGAGGAAGTGTTTGCTGAAGCTGGTCTCTGCTTTCTGCACTTTGGAGGGCTGCAGCCAGAGCAGGGTGTTGACGTATGCCAGATGAATGAAAGGAAAAACATAGGAACTGTCTTGGTTTTTCAAGTCAATGAATCCACTGGAGAAAAGACCCTTTATACCAAGGACAGTCCTCGATCTGCTTTAATACAATAATATACACGCCACCTGTAGTACCAAACTCAATTATACATTATTTCCACTAAGTAAAATCACATTCTGTTGCCAAACAAAGAAGTTGTTGACATTTGTAAAGTTGGCCCTGCACTTGTAACATTTCTTTTCTTTCTTACATAATGAAAGTGAAGTGTAGGAGTAAATATGACCCGTACCACATTTTCTCCTTCAATAAAAGCCACCTTGGCATTTCTCCTGATAATGCAAATCTTTATGAGAACAGCTTCTTTTCATTCAGAGTCCAAGCTCAAGTCTTATTCCTCAACTCCAGGATGCAGTTTTTGATGTGTTGGCATAACCAGACTACAGCGATTGGGCAAAGTGACCATTTGAAAGTCGCAACTCGTGTTGGGTTTTATTTCAATGACTTCCCATGCTCAGGTGCCCTGATTACCAACCCTACCCTTGTTTTCATCGATCAAATTCAGGACATAGCATTTACATGCACAAACACACAAAATTGTCATACACCATGTACACTTTATCCCAGTTCCTGTTGGCTGTGGCATTTATTTTTCAAACGACTGCAATTTTGAGATCTCAGAAAAATCAGACCACTGTGTTTTTTATTGCATGCTATGCACTATTAAATGCCAAAATTATGTTGTAAATACAGTGTATCAACCTTGGGTTCTACAACAGGAATACATGAATGTCAACCAATGTAAAATATGACCTCATCTTTGACTGGTGTCAGCCTGTACTTCTATTGTGTAAAATTAGGGAGCAATGTGTTAAGATACACAGCCTCGACTGGTGGGACTGAGGAGCCAGACTGAAAGCTAGTGTCAATGAAATCCCACCTTTTTCCATCACAGCTATAATAAAGATACAGTTTCTATTCTATCACAGAGAAAAACTTCACTCTGTGAAGTAACCTTCATTGAGTAAAATCTATCTAGTTTGCGAGAAGCAACATTTAATGCCAGTGCTAAGGTAAGAGTAATGGCAAGCACAGTCATCCCATCCTACAACTGGGACTAAGGACGTGTTCACACTGTCCAATCGTGTTGTGCTGGAGCAAACTTAAGCCCTAAAGTGCAGCTTGTTCGGCCAGTGTGACCGCCAGTAAACTGTTTTAAGCCACACTTTGGGAACAGCATGGCTTGAATGCACCCTAATAATTGGCCCCATTCACTAATAATTATAATAAATGTCTACACTTAAAATAAGTACATATACAAAATCACCATAGGATTAATGACACGTGCATACCAGCCAATTTTGTTCAGACCACCTTGATGGTCTTGAAGACCAGTCTTCAAGCAAGATTAGATCTGCCATCCTTAACTTTCTCGGAAAAAACTGTAAAAGGTTTTGTTCACGGCACACCCTTAACTTAGCACCAACTAATCAACTGGTTTTGGCAACAGATATGCTGATTTCTGGCAAAGTTGGTGGGAGTGGTCAACGATTTAGTCAATCTATGATTTTTGGTATTGAATTCTATTAAAGGCTTTTTTTATTTTACTGAATGTAGTTTTAATATACCGCACATTAAGCTAAAAGACTTTTCTATTTTTGTTCATAGCATAAGAATAAATTAAAGAAAGAATATATTGATGAACCCAGATTTGTGCTTCAAATGTTCATACACATGATTTATTCACATATTTGTGCGTACACGTTGGTCGTGAATGAATCAGGCCCAATAAGAGCAGTCATGGATGGAGCTTATTCATTTGGTTTAATGAGGCAGATATGAAGTCAAGGAACCAAGTATTTGTGGAAAGAAAAATAAACATGTGTTCTGCATTAAAGTGCCGCACCGGACACAACCATAATGACACATGCCCTTGCAGAAACACACACACACATTAACCCTGAGCAGATGGTGGAGCCAGACCTCATAGTATCAAAGTATTCCCATGGCAGCACAGGTAAAGAAGACATCACCTGACACACACACACACACACACACACACACACACACACACACACACACACACACACACACACACACACACACACACACACACACACACACACACCTTATTTAATAGGCAAAGTCAAAGTTTAACACACACTCCTTCACTGTTAGCAGAACTCCCCTCACAGCCTCAGAAACAATGCAGAGAGTTAACAGGTTTTCTTTGGATCATCCTTTAACCATAACTGAACCAGTATGAAACCATGCGGCGCTGCTGTGAAATGCATGGAGGCATGCAGGAGTGGATCAATTTGTGTAAATGAATCCCTGCAGCATAAACGCTATTTGAAGTCACTGTGCTTAACCAAGGGATTTCCCTGCACACAGGATGCCACCCACAGGCAGCACAAAGCCTGAAATGTCAATTCAGGCTCATTTGCTAACATGTAGCATGACACGCTTTGGATCGTAATCCACCAAACAATAACACTTATCTGAATCTATACCTATTAAAAACCTTCAACACTTGCAATTTTACTCTTTTACATGTTATAGACCAAACACAGTGCAAACTTTGTTTCTAGATTGCCTCCTAATCACTTTAAACCGCAGGGGACTGATGTGAAACATGCAATTCACAGAAAAAGAGTCAGTCTAAACTGTCGCTACATGAAAGTGGAGTCGAGGGCCTTTGATTGAGGAATGCAGCGAACTGTTAACATCTTTCTCTGGTAATGCTATTGAAGTGGTCTTCACTCTAAAGACTGAGCATGTGCACGAGAGACAAAGTGTGAGCAAATGAGCAGGAGGATAAGCTGCAGGAGCTGGTTACTTATAGATCACCTCTAAATCTGCAGGTTATTCCACAGACACAGACAGTTTGACTAAAGATTTGTTTTGACTGCAGAGTGTGGTATCTGTTACCTGGGATCTACGCAGTTTGTTCAACCATGACCCCAAGAGATGATTCTCTGAGACACATCATTTGTCTGCTGTGTTTTTACGCCCAATCTTAAATTGCGTATACCATATTATTTTGGTTTCTAAATTTCTTTTGGCTTTTGAGGCTATTATTTAAAATATAGAGCAGTAGATGAAAGTGTCAGACAACATATGGTAAAAGGACGCAGGTTGTATTAAATCATAGCAGTCTGCCTCTTCTGTAAGTATATTGGCTGAATAGCAAATAACTTGGATTACACAGTTCAGAATGGGTATCAAGACCCCACTAAAATAATTTAATCTATGCTCAAGTATGTGACATGTACAGCAAGTTTGACAAGTTACTGAAAGAAAAGAGAGAAGATGCTGAATCAGTGAAGAAAGAACAAGATAGATGTGACACTGGACATGTTGTAAACATACAGACAATGATACACCGCAGACCTATCACAGGGCTTGTGATTTGCTGTTACATTTTAGAGTAGCTGCACATCAGGCTACTGCTGAGGTAAATATTTAAGATTTAATGCAGCATTCAAGTTTAGCAGTGTAGATCCTGAGTCATGTTAGCAGTTTCCAAATTTCAGGACCACTCTAATCAGAAAGTTTATTATTTGCATTGATAGAAGTTATTTTTGGTGGTATGGCTCTGTTTCTGAGAGCTCCTCATCTTCTATGTACCTATGTAGAAAGCAGAGGGGGGAACACACCTCCCTTCTTTTTTATGTGCATACATGAAAAGCTGAGGCAAGTAGAGCAGCAACAAAGACTCCCCTCAGTAACAGATTGGCACAAGCACCAGCAACAATACGTCAACGATCAGGCATTAAGGCATGTATACTGCTTGGATTGTCAGCAAGAACTATTTGATGCGTTCAGCCAGGTTCCCACGCGTTCTCTATGTATAATTGACCTAAATCTAAGCCGTGCCCCTCACTTGGACACACAATGAACATCCAGTGACAGGTGCTATGGCAGGTAGCACAGAAGGAGACATTTTGGAGGAGGCTATTGAAGAACTTTAAAGATAGAGTGATAATGTATCAACTAGAAGACAAAAAAAGAGTCCAAACTACACATTGGAGAGATATATTAAGCATTTATATTGTTGAGAAGGTCAATAAAAAGCTTCAGTTACAAATCAAAGTTTGCAGGTCCCAGTGCAAACATGATAAACCACAGCTCGTCATCACCACCACCACTAAAAATTGGGTTTTTAGTGCAGAAAATGAGAAAAACAACTGTTTTTTTTTAACATCTTGACTTTCTCTGTTAGATTTAGCACTTCAGTATTTAAATCATACAGCACACCGTTTGTCAGCGTTTTTTTTTTTTTTTTTTTTAAACTCGGCTATTACAGGTAATATGATGATGTAAAACAAAACAGGCCAATGAGCTCCTAATAAACAAAGCAGCTAGTAGTTCAGGTTAGAGATGTTCATGATAACTTAATATTTCTTTCCAGCAAAGCGACAATACGTCGTGTCAGATATGATGTTGACTTGCCTTAGAACAGATACTGACTTATGTCCTTTTCCATATTTTACATTAAGCCAATATTATTGTTTTCCACACAACTTCATCCAAAGAAGACACTTTTCTTGGTTGAAATGTAACTTAGTAAAGGGTCAAAAATACACCCTGTTGCCCAGCCTTTAAGCATAACTTGTGTCAGAGTTGCATGTTCCTCATGAACACTGTTTGACCATTTTTAAACTTAAGATCCCAGAAAACTTTGTAAAGCAAAACAAAAACTGGCTTTCTACCGTGCATTTCAGCCGAATACTGGGCAGAGAATGTCAGAGTGTATGGGAACAACTCTACGCAATGTAATTGGCTCATCACATTTTAGGGCAGGACTTAGTCACAGGTCAATTGTTGTAGACTTTTCCCATGCTTGTTGGCCAACCTTACTTTTACAGAGACTTTTGAAAGTCACTGTGGTTTTCTCTTGTTCTGTGTCTCAACAGTTTTACCACCACCTGATGATTTTTCTTCATTCATGTTCAACTCCAAGTTAGTAAACAGCTTTTAGAGAGGCTACAGTGTCCGTATGCCAAATATATACAGCCTGACCCTGGTGAAAATCAGAGGGAAAGGAAAAAATACATTTTGAAGGGTAGGAAAATGGTCACATGAGCTATTTAATTTTTTTTTTACAAAAAATGTACTCTTTGATGGTATAAAATTTTTAAATCATTCCAACAATACACATGACTGGTAAAATCAGGAACAGCAGAAAAGGAGGTGGAGCTGAGGTGGAGATGTGAAATATGTGAGCATCACCTCATAGGTTCATCATATCGTTAATTTCTGATAATGATTAAATTGTCACACACAAGTGACCAAACCCTTTTAAATAATAATCATCTTGGTGTCAGTTGATCTGAGCGTGTTTTAGCTATAAGACTTGTTCGATGTTCAAATATCTAAATGGTGCATTAATTTTCTCTGCATGTTTCATTCCTGTTGGTCTGCATTCCCCCTCACTAGTTGCTGTGGTTGTTATCAGCGAGGAGGATAAACGGTCGCACGGCGTGGAACATGACGAGCAGTGAGAGGACAGACGACAGGAATAAATCATGTTTCCTGAAGACGAGCGGGGAGGAGGGAGCGGGAGGCGAGCGGAGGGATGAGATCACTGGTGGCCGGGGAGTGACTGTGGAGAGCAGACGAGTATACCACCCTGAGAGGGACCAGGTGCTGTAGTAAATCACCTTGGAAACGGTCACCATGGAGACCTTAAAGACACATGTGCAAACTGAACAGTGAAGCCATTTCTGGGATGAAGAGTGTCTGAGGGGATGATGAAAATGTATGTATTCAAATGGAGTGTGTGTGTGTGTGTGTGTGTGCACAGGAGTGTGAGATAGTGATGAGTTTGTAATCTAATCATGGCGACTGAATCTGGTACGTCTGGGTGACTGAAGCCACAGCAGGAAGACTGCTCTTTTTTTCTTTTTTTTCTGTCTCTATTATTCTCTATATTACTTGTGTGTGTGTGTGTCTGTATGTGTGTATAGCACAAAAATTAGTGGTGAGAGAAAAGAGACAGAGCTCATAGACGTAATAGTGAACAATAAGTAAGAATGTGTGTGTGTGTGTGTGTGTGTGCCATTATCACATCCAGGCTCCTCCGAAAGAGAATTCCCAACCAGAGGCTCTGAATTATTCACAGCTGCGATCAGTGCTATAACACGGCTGTTAACGGAGGTAAAGATACCTTCCACACACCCGCCCATCCTCCCTCCTCTCTGAAGCTCCTTCCTCTCCTCCTCTCTCTCCTGTTATGACACTTAACTGCCTTTCAATCCATCCAGCCACCCTCCATGTCTCTGAACAACCTCCTCCTCAATTTCCTCCTTCACTGTCTCCCCACGTGCTTCGTCTTTGTGTCTTCCCTCATTCATTCCCTTTTTTTGTCCCTCTTTCTTTTTTATTCTCCCTGAAATCCTGTCTTTACGTTTGTAGCTTTGCTCCGGGCTCTTACATTTAGCCTCTTCTCTGCCCTTCGTCCTTGCTCCGTCCAGTTGTCGACTCCATCCGTCTTCTTCTCATTCCTTCCTTCTTTGTTCACCCGACGGCTGATCCATCCACCACCCAACATCTTTTTCCTCCTCCTCCTCCTCCTTGCTTCACCCCTGCTTGCATTTGTTTTTCTACCTGATTCCCATTTGTTTTTCTACATCCACACTCATCCATCTTTATTCTCTCTGCTGCTCATTTAACGTCTTGATCTGTCCCTGCCTCAGCGGCTTTCACTCCCCCCCGCCCCCTCGCTTCCTTTTACCGTTCACCGTTTTTCACTCTCTCCTGTTTTTCTTTGACTCCATCTTTACCAAACGGACGAATAACCTCCACCTCTCTTTGTCTCTCCTCCCATCTACCTCTCTAAATCTATCTCCTGCCTCTGTCATAGCCCCCTCATTATGCCTCTCCTCCTCTCCACTCCCTCCCTCTCCCTCTCTCCAGAGAAGCCATTAGGTGCTGCTGTAAGGCTATCACTCTTTTGCTCTCTCTCCCTCTTTTCACTCTCTTTTTCTTTCTCTTTGCCGTAGTCTCAAGGCGATAGGCTCCCCCTTCTCCTCCTTCTGCCATTCTTCCTCAGTCTCTCCATCTCTTTCTTCCTGTGTTTCTTCAGGCACCTTTTTTTTCTCTCCTCCTTCTTCCTCCACATTTTCGCATCATCCCACTCCCTTCCTTCTCCATCCTCTTCACCTTACCTCCATCTTGATTTCTCCACTTCTCCAAATAACCCCTGCCTTCCCTCCATACCATCATATTTCAGTAAGATTGTCTTGTGGAGCTAATATACACACCACACTGTGCACACACTCATCGGCCGCTTCAGTAGATACACTTGTACAATCTTTTGTGGTCTGATACAGCAGCACTGCCATGAAATCTACCTTCAAAGCCTTCTTTTTTCCACATTCTGTAATGATTTTATCTCCTGTTTATCAATGAGGACACAGCGGGTGGTGGTGATCCTTCTTTTTCATTCTTCCGTGGACTAGTTTGTGTCAGAGCTGTTGTACTGACTCACATAAGATCATACGCCATCATTTCAGACAGTATTACTTTTACAAAGTACAACAGTGTGCTTACGTATCCCTTTGAATCTCATTCAATACATACTTTTAGGAGCTGAGTTTAAAACTGTCACATCAGCAACAAAACACATGATTTCTTTGTATTGAAAGTTTAGGTCCTTTAATGTCTTACGTTTCAATATTTTGCGCTCATCGAGAAATGTTGGGGTGTACAACTCTGATGGTAAAGTTTAGAGGCGAAACATTCAAAGAGTTAGTTTTCCTTTGATTTACACCCCTGCATAACATCGACCTAATAGCATAAGCTAATCCTCAGCTCTCGATCTGCACAGACGACTATATATACCATACATCACCTCAGTGCAGACAGCGTGCCTTGTGATTGGCCTGCTGGGTAACGTCTTATTCCCTGCATCTCCAATACATTTGGTATCGCTGACCCTTTTCCAACATCTCTCTATTATTATTTTTTTTTCCAGGACAAACAACCCTCCAATACTTAGGAGCTCCAACTGATGATGGTGTCGACCACTTGGGGTAGATACAAGGTAGGAGAAAGCGCATAAGTATAAACCAGGGCCCATGTGGACGTCCAGCCAGTAGCGATGTAAACAGACTGTACCAATTGTTGGATAATTGGAAAACAAACAAAAAAACAAAAAAAGGAGGAGGTTCCCTCAACATAAGATTAAGTATTTAACTGACCATTTTTTGGCAGTTTTGCAAGCAGATAATGCTAACACCCAAATAGGCCATTCCATACCAGCATGTTACGACTAATGGTCCCATTTGTGTATTACGTGCCGACGTGCCTTTGACATTGCCCATTTGTTTTGGATACAAGGTTTTGGATCCTATCTATGGGTGCAATAATGGAAATGCTGAACTCAACCTAGCTTTGTGCTGGTACAGCAATATGCTGTTCGATTTGCTTTTTTTGTCTTTTTGTATTCAAAATCCCCCATCTGGAATCCATAATGAATTTTTCATGTTGTTATTCAGACCGAGCACATTTTTTGAACCATGCTGTGAACATATATGCATTTGCTGATAAATTGTTCAATATTCCTCCTCTAATTGGTCTTTCTTTGGTTTCTTCTACATACAGCTTCAAGTGGATGCTTTAAGAACTACAGTTTTATTTTTTAACACTTTGGGTTGCAGCAGTCAGCATGAAGGTCTTCTTTCAAACTTGCTTTAAATCATAATGTGAACATTTCTTTAAATGCTGGCACTTACTTGTCAAACTGGAAAGCGACCATGGCTTTGCTCTGTACCTGCTGTTTGATTTGTCAGCATACAATTAATGTTGATAGCTGCTGGCTGACACATTTCATACCCTGCAAACAGTTTCCTTGACTCTCTCTTAAATGTGTTAAGCAATGCACTGCTTTACTGTTTGAAACACTGAATGCAGCATAAGAAAAGTTAGATACAACCACTGAGAGATCCATTTGAAGATGCACAATGCGTAATGTGAACGTTTGTGCAAAGAGCTGTCCATTAGTGGTCTGATTACCTTGGTGCACCAACATTTGAACTCTTGTTATCCCCAATATAGCTATAAGGATTAAAAAAAGCTGGTTAGAGAATGAGTTAATCATATATTCTTTGTCTTTCCCATTCAGATGGAGATGCACCATTTTAATAAGTAATGAACTCATATTACATGGAAAACGACAACAACCAATGATAAATATGTAATTATGAGATTCAAAGGTGACTTCATCACGTCTTCTTTTGCCATACCAACATCATAACCTTTGCAAATCTAAAACATTTAACATCAACTGCTCCTGAATATCTCAAATGATCCAGAACAAATCAAAGTTATTGTGGAATCATGTATTTCATAAGTAACACGGCTAATAGGCTTATCTCCAGGGCTCCACTCACAAGCTTTCCAGTGTCTCTCTATGAGAAGTGAATTTTGGGGATATTATCAGCATAGCGTAAGCAGGTTAAGCACTAATATTCTTATCCACTTATTGTGATAGAAGCAAACATGGACAAATCAGCCTGAGAAAGCAGGCAAAAAGCTATCTCTGGTGCGCAACCCAGCCGCACTTCCTTTGTCTTACACGTTCAGCTGCCTTTCTGTGTGCTGCACCTTCAGCTATCTCTATTGCCCCCAACTCTGCCCATCTTTGTATGCCATTAATCTCTCCACCTTCACCTCCTCTTCCTCATCCCTCCTCTCCAACACTGGGGGGGAGAGATGGAGCGAGGGGGGAGAGATATGGAGACAGAGAAAGAGAGAGAATGACCATTATCTAAGCCTGCATCTGCAATAATTCCACCGCAGCCTATTATCCACAATAGAGCCGAAATGGCCTTTGGTAATATGATGAAATCTGCCGTAAAAAGTAGAAATGGGACTAAAAGCGTCGGAGTGTAGAAAAACCTCCATTCCTCAGCTGCTTTATCACATTATTGCATTCTACTCATCTCTCTTTCTGTCTGCCTCCCTCCCTCTCTTCCTCCCTCCCACATTCGCTGCATTACTGGGTCTAAATTCTCTCTATTTGGCTGTTTGTCCCTTTTTTCTCTGCTTGTTTGGTGATACCCCTCCCTTCATCAATCACACACTCTGTTCCTATCTTATTACTTCCCCTGTCTGTCTCTTCTTTCTTTCTCTGTCTATTTATCTTCCTCTCTCTCTCTCTGGGTCTATGCGACTCTCGATGAGTGTGTGTCGATCTGTTGTCAGATAACACCCCGTTCTCCAAAAGCAGAAAATGGAAATTCCATTAAAGTGAGAGTTGATCTCAGTCTCTTCTTAATGCTGCTAAAACGCTAATCCAAATCACTCACTTACACACACACACACACACACGCATGCGCACGCACACACACACACACACACAGAGTCGTGCAAAGATGTGACTGTGCTGGCACACAACTACAAGCAGAGAAAGGACCCTCCAATCAGTAGTGTACCACAAATAGGTGCAGGAAAAACAATTTGCAGTCATTGCTAACAGCTGCTGCTGGTGGGGGTTTGAGTGTGTGTGTGTGTGTGTGTGTGTGTGTGTGTGTATGAGAGAGATAGAGAGAGTGTGAGAGAGCGAGTGGGACCCATCTCTCCCCCATTCCTTCCCTCCCCTCCTCCACTGCGCTGTCCCAAGGGAGGTGGAGAGGTGATGTATAGACCCTCTCCTGATCACACGACTCAGCAGAACAGATGGACAGAGAGAGAGAGAGAGAGAGAGAGAGAGAGAGAGAGAGAGAGAGAGAGAGAGAGAGAGAGAGAGAGAGAGAGAGAGAGAGAGAGAGAGGTGTGTAGTGGTTGTAGGAACAAAAGGGCTGTATGATTGTGTGTGTGTGTGTGTGTGTGTGTGTGTGTGTGTATGTGTACACTGAAGATGCTGAGAGCTGAAATATTGTCCCAATAATCTTTAAAGCTGCTCTCCTCTCTGTTCCTGGTAATTCATCTCCACAGCAGGGATCCACAAACACATGCCAACATATTGACTGCAGCTGGGGACATTTTCCAAAGTTTGGATTATAAAAACCTGATCCGTGCATCAAGTCAAACCTGCTCTCTCAATAAAGTTTGTTGAAAACAGAGAGGAGACTGGTTTGCTGCACTCAAATCAGCATCGGAGCTCCGTCACCTGACGTTTTACCTGCTTGCTTCTTGGATGAAGGAGTGATACTGAAAATGAACAAAAAGTCTATCACATAAATGCATACTTAGAGCCATTTCTGCTTCTCAGTGATCTATCACTAACAGGATATTGAGATGGCGACTACAAGTATCCTGTGGAGTGTTTATGGTTTTTACCTTCACCTGCAGAGCGCACAGTTGAGTGTTGACTGAGATGATGGAGTATCTACTTCAACCTTTAAACCTGCTGCCAGAGGGCTGAACCCAACAAAAAGAGACTTGGGGTGCAGTCACACTGGCCATTCAAACCACACTGTACTCAAGCAGGATCTTGACAGGATCTTGAAACTTTCCAACAATGATGATTCAAAGAATTTTGCATCCCTACCCATGACAGCGTATGACCAGGCCAGTGACCATCATGAGAAGGAGCGACCAGGCTGTTTGAGGCTGTGTATGGTTCTTCCACATATTACTGAAGTTCCTCTTTATTTTATGACTAAATTTTTAAATCTTAATTGCCAATATGTCTTGTCTCTTTGGATTTCAGTCTTCCAATCCACCAAAAAAACGCAGAACAAAAGTAAGCAGGGTTTTGGCGTTAGCAGAGGAGATTTGTCAAATTTTTCACGAGCACAACTAGGGATGTAACACTCACTAGTGTAACGGTAAACCCGATAAAAATGCTGACAATATCAATTACCGTTCTCATTTCAAAAACTGTGTGTCCCCAGCTGGGTCAGAATCTCCCAAACTATCCACACTGTGTATCTTACACTTTCTGTTAAAACTTTATTGAGATTAGTAATTGAATCATGGCAGAAGGAGGAGTCATCAGTGCTCAGGAAATCTATCATGACCCTCATATCACACAAAAAGCGTCTGCACCGCAGAGTATCAGTGCGGTGCTCTACGCCGCTCTAAGCCTCCACTTTTTTCAATCAGAGCATTCACATAGCCCGCACTGCTTAACGTCTGCACCATGAGCCACTGATGGCAGCTTGTGGCTGTTTTGCCGCGAGTCTATTTTTGCTGGAGTACGCTGCAGGAACGCATCAATCTCTGCAGAGCAGGTCGTACCACACAGGGAAAAAGATACAAAAAACAAACAGAGCATCCGGTCATTTAAAAAAACATCTTGCTCTTCCTCCTGGTCTCAAATTTCATCAATGTAAATCAAAATCATGTCATTGCCAGTGGTACGAAATCAGAATTGTGGGCAGGTCACAGACCCACACGTAATCTGAAACCATAGATGAGGAAAAGTTTATTCTGGTGGAAAACTTCATAGGATTCATAGGACACAAAAGACTCTTTACCTCCTCCCTATAGGTCTGTCAGTGCTTTCTAAACATATTGAATGCATTTTTAAAAATACTGCGATAATACCAAAAACCGTGATAATTTTGATCACAATTACTATGAGGTCCAAATGAGTCTCTGGAGAACTCGCTCTGTCAGGTTCATGTTGGAGTGAACAATATTGGTAAATTTCAGAAGTGCACATGTGTAGAGGGTTCATGAGGATTTTAATGATACAGTGAAAGCAACAAGGATGAACAGGATGTTAAACTAATCAAAGGACATCCACTTGTTCATTTATGCTAACGTTTCATTTCAACCTGTAGAGTTGACGACACACCTTCGCTAGCTGCCAAAGCATTCTGGGACTCTTGTCGCTAAGCTGCTAAAAGCTGAGCTGAGGCGCCATCCACACCAAACTGAGCCATAAAGAGCCAATTACCTCTGCTGTGACCAGAGAGCCTTCCTCCTGCCGCCTTATCTTTTCTACAAAACAGGAGCAATCAAGGAGTGGTTAAGAGGGAGGGAGAGGAGCAAATGAAGGGTGGGTGGAGGAATGACACAAGGAGAGATGGAAGGAAAGCTGTTGATAAAAGGAAGAGAGCAAACAGTCACCCTGAGGAGATGNCAAGCAGAGAAAGGACCCTCCAATCAGTAGTGTACCACAAATAGGTGCAGGAAAAACAATTTGCAGTCATTGCTAACAGCTGCTGCTGGTGGGGGTTTGAGTGTGTGTGTGTGTGTGTGTGTGTGTGTGTGTGTATGAGAGAGATAGAGAGAGTGTGAGAGAGCGAGTGGGACCCATCTCTCCCCCATTCCTTCCCTCCCCTCCTCCACTGCGCTGTCCCAAGGGAGGTGGAGAGGTGATGTATAGACCCTCTCCTGATCACACGACTCAGCAGAACAGATGGACAGAGAGAGGGAGAGAGAGAGAGAGAGAGAGAGAGGGAGAGAGAGAGAGAGAGGTGTGTAGTGGTTGTAGGAACAAAAGGGCTGTATGATT
This sequence comes from Thalassoma bifasciatum, assembly GCA_008086565.1. Lineage (NCBI taxonomy): Eukaryota > Metazoa > Chordata > Actinopteri > Labriformes > Labridae > Thalassoma > Thalassoma bifasciatum. The sequence continues at coordinate 88,608 of RPOG01002145.1, read as the reverse complement.
GTGTGTGTGTGTGTGTGTGTGTGTGTGGACACTGAAGATGCTGAGAGCTGAAATATTGTCCCAATAATCTTTAAAGCTGCTCTCCTCTCTGTTCCTGGTAATTCATCTCCACAGCAGGGATCCACAAACACATGCCAACATATTGACTGCAGCTGGGGACATTTTCCAAAGTTTGGATTATAAAAACCTGATCCGTGCATCAAGTCAAACCCGCTCTCTCAATAAAGTTTGTTGAAAACAGAGAGGAGACTGGTTTGCTGCACTCAAATCGACATCTGAGCTACGTCACCTGACGTTTATCTGCTTGCTTCATGGATGAAGGAGTGATACCGAAAATGAACAAAAAGTCTATCACATAAATGCATACTTATAGCCATTTCTGCTTCTCATTGATCTATCACTAACAGAATATTGAGATGGCGTCTACAAGTATCCTGTGGAGTGTTTATGGTTTTTACCTCCACCTGCAGAGCGCACAGTTGAGTGTTGACTGAGATGATGGAGTATCTACTTCAACCTTTAAACCTGCTGCCAGAGGGCTGAACCCAACAAAAAGAGACTTGGGGTGCAGTCACACTGGCCATTCAAACCGCACTGTACTCAAGCAGGATCTTGACAGGATCTTGAAACTTTCCAACAATCATGATTCAAAGAATTTTGCATCCCTACCCATGACAGCGTGTGACCAGACCAGTGACCATCATGAGAAGGAGCGACCAGGCTGTTTGAGGCTGTGTATGGTTCTTCCACATATTACTGAAGTTCCTCTTTCTTTTATGACTAAATTTTTAAATCTTAATTGCCAATATGTCTTGTCTCTTTGGATTTCAGTCTTCCAATCCACCAAAAAAACGCAGAACAAAAGTAAGCAGGGTTTTGGCATTAGCCAAGGAGATTTGTCAAATTTTTCACGAGCACAACTAGGGATGTAACACTCACTGGTGTAACGGTAAACCCGATAAAAATGTTGACAATATCAATTACCGTTCTCATTTCAAAAACTGTGTGTCCCCAGCTGGGTCAGAATCTCCCAAACTATCCACACTGTGTATCTTACACTTTCTGTTAAAACTTTATTGAGATTAGTGATTGAATCATGGCAGAAGGAGGAGGCATCAGTGCTCAGGAAATCTATCATGACCCTCATATCACACAAAAAGCGTCTGCACCGCAGAGTATCAGTGCGGTGCTCTACGCCGCTCTAAGCCTCCACTTTTTTCAATCAGAGCATTCACATAGCCCGCACTGCTTAACGTCTGCACCATGAGCCACTGATGGCAGCTTGTGGCTGTTTTGCCGCGAGTCTATTTTTGCTGGAGTACGCTGCAGGAACGTATCAATCTCTGCAGAGCAGGTCGTACCACACAGGGAAAAAGATACAAAAAACAAACAGAGCTTCCGGTCATTTAAAAAACATCTTGCTCTTCCTCCGGGTCTCAAATTTCATCATTGTAAATCAAAATTGTGTCAGTGTCAGTGGTACGAAATCACAATTATGGGCAGGTCACAGACCCACACGTAATCTGACACCATAGATGAGGAAAAGTTTATTTTGGTGGAAAACTTCATAGGATTCATAGGACACAAAAGACTCTTTACCTCCTCCCTATAGGTCTGTCAGTGCTTTCTAAACATATTGAATGCATTTTTAAAATACTGCGATAATACCAAAAACCGTGATGATTTTGATCACAATTACTATGAGGTCCAAATGAGTCTCTGGAGAACTCGCCCTGTCAGGTTCATGTTGGAGTGAACAATATTGGTAAATTACAGAAGTGCACATGTGTAGAGGGTTCATGAAGATTTTAATGATACAGTGAAAGCAAAAAGGATGAACAGGATGTTAAACTAATCAAAGGACATCCACTTGTTCATTCATGCTAACGTTTCATTTCAACCTGTAGAGTTGACGGCACACCTTCGCTAGCTGCCAAAGCATTCTGGGACTCTTGTCGCTAAGCTGCTAAAAGCTGAGCTGAGGCGCCATCCACACCAAACTGAGCCATAAAGAGCCAATTACCTCTGCTGTGACCAGAGAGCCTTCCTCCTGCCGCCTTATCTTTTCTACAAAACAGGAGCAATCAAGGAGTGGTTAAGAGGGAGGGAGAGGAGCAAATGAAGGGTGGGTGGAGGAATGACACAAGGAGAGATGGAAGGAAAGCTGTTGATAAAAGGAAGAGAGCAAACAGTCACCCTGAGGAGATGAGGAGAAGAGGAGGGCGGGGGGATGTATAGGGGAAATCATCTTTGAGGGAGTGGACTGTCGGCCAACCTAGAGGGAGAAATAGATGTGTAAACAAACACTGACTATAGGGACAAACAAGGGTGAGCAGATGAGAGGGAGAGAGGGAGAGGGAGGAGAGAGAGGGAGGGGGAGATAGAAGCGGAGTGGGAGGAAGGCACAGAGTGAGAAAACAAGCTCAACCATGTGTTTAAGTCAACAACGGCAAGAGAAACCTCAACAGAGAAAAAGGTGTGGGTGGGAAAACACTCCACAGGGAAAGAGGAGACAGATGTAGAAGAGAAGAAGGACAAAATCGAGTGAGAAGGAACGAGACATGAGGAGATTCAGACGGAGAAAAAAGAGGGTGAGAATCAAAAGAAAGCAAGGTATTAAGATGTTGTTAAAAAGTAGAAGAGCGCAGAAACTTCCTCCCTTAGTGACAGCACTGACAGCAGTGGAAACTCAGACGAGGTGGGTGGAGAGGGATGGGGTGATGGAGGGTGGTGGGAATTAAACGACAAGAAGAAAAACTAATTATTCTGTGATTCCCGCTAATTAGCTCTGGCTTTACTGACAAGCTCTGCGAGGAAACAGACGTTTACCAAAGGATTCACACTACTCTGATGGCCCGGGTGGGAGGGGGCGGGGAGACAGAGGGGGAAGGAGAGAGAAAAGGCGAGGTGGGAAGGGAACGAGAGGGGGGAGACATAAAGGTGGGTCAAGAGAGAGAACATGGATGGACAGAGGAGCAGAGGAGCAGAGATGGACGGACGGGGGAGAGGATGTTAGGTGATGAGGGTCTGAACTTATCTGAAGCCTCTCTGTTAGAAGAGAGAAGAAAGAGAGGCGCAAACCCTCGGGGATAAACTTGTGATGTCTGTTTACCCATGCATCGAGCAGCTTTTACATAAACCAACAATTAAAAAGCTTCATTTAGGCTCTTAACGCTGCAGATAATGCACACACTGGCATATAAATGAGGTGAAGTCATCTTTAAACACAGATCGTATTGTAATAAGTGCTTCTCAGAAAAGACAGACACTATAAAGCGTATCATGGTCTTGATTTGAGAAATTAATCCTTTTATAGAATAGGTCACTCTGGTTTTCTTTTTTTGTAGCTGAAGTTGATCATAAAGACAAACCTTTGCACTAACAGCAAACAGAACATTTCTTCTCTCTTTTGACAGCTCCATTACGTGTGAGTAGAAATATCACATGTACTGTATCAAAGCACATAGCGAAGCACATAGCGATGGCTGGTTTACTGCAAATGCTCTGTAATATTTGAAACAATAGCTCCTTGTTTTCGGACAGAAGTCAACAAAAGCAGGCTTCACATTTATAGTCCATCACTTTTGATTTTGTTGGATGATGGTTGGAAACTTTGGTCCAACAAATGGGATAAGAAAAACTCACTTGTGAAGTTTCTTGTAATTAGAAAAATGTCTTAATACAAGAAACTTTTTTCTTATCTCATTGGCAGATTTTTTTGACTTGTTACAAGCAATTCAGACCTCACTTTTGTGTTTAAAAAACCTAAAATAAGACGTCTTCCTGGACTTATCAGTCAAATGTAGCTCATATGATGAACAATAAGACAATTTTTACTAAAAACAAAAAGACATAATGACTTGCTTGGATTCCAGTTTTTTTGCAGTTCGGAGGCTGAAAAAAAGGACGGTAACATTACAAAGGAACTTTTACATCCCTGGCTGTGAAAATGACACACAGGGAGACAGTCTGATGCAACCTTTGATGTTAACCTACTTCTCCAGGGAAACTCTTTAAATCCTGCAATTGAGGTTTGGAAAAAGCATCTCTTCAACATTTGAAATGATAAGCTTTCTCTTTAGAATGAATGGAGACCTGAAAAACAAAACATGCGTCGGAAAAGTTGCTTTGTGCATTAAACAGTGTAAAGCCTGATTGGTTTATGGATTCATGAGGAGAAAGGAAAGCGTCTTTAGGATAAAAGATTGTCTAAAACGTTGGTCTCTATGAGAAAACTCTTAAGCTAGGACTTAGCAGGAAATACTGTGAGCCTCATTAGGACACTCAGGTTCATACGGAGTACATGCTGCATTATGTCTGTAAGGAGGAGAGAAAGAGGAATGTTAAAGAGGAAGTGTGTAAGAGCTCATTTGCAGTTCCTGGGTTTCACTCTGACAGTGAGGTACGCCACGTGCCAGGAGCGTGGCACACTACAGAGCATTATTTTACTGATCACATACACACACAGACACGCCGCAGCTAATGGTTACCGGCAGATCCAAGCACGAGTGAAGGGGGCGAAATGAAAGAGAGGGGTTAAGTCGTTGAGTATGGAGGGATTTAGACCTCAAACAGTTGGAGGAGAAGAGAGAGAGAGAGTAAGAAAGAAGGGGGAGGGGGAGTAAAAGAGAGCTGTGAATGAGTCAGTGAGCATGTAAGTGTTTAACAGTGCTGCACTGGTGTTAGTGAGTGATAGGGGTATCTACTGGGACCAACAGTCAACGCAATGTGTCGGTAACCTCCTTCTCTTTCTCTTGAGTTTTGGTTCTGAAAGCCTCAGGAGGAGGAGAAGAACAGGCTGTGAAAGGAAGTGAGGATATCCCTGCATGTCATTCCTCTCTGCCCTGACGATAACTTTCTATCCTTCCGTTTTTCCTCAAGCACAAGCTGGATGCTTCTTTACACAGATGAGATATCCCAGATTACCAACCCAGGGTATTGATATGTTCCACATTTCTTTGTGTGTGTTTGTGTGAGTTCACAAGTGTGTGTGTGTGTGTGTGTCCTGGGAGAGTAATGCCATGCCTCCAGTTTCTGCTGCAGAGAAATCAATGACAACACAACTCTTCCACCTTAGAAATCCAATGATTGGGCTGTTAGCAACACATGCATGTGTTTGCGTGCGCATTGTGTGTGTGTAAGTTGAACGTTGATGTGAGCTTGGTGTTTGCACATCTCATTCATCCCTCCAACACAGAGATAACAGGGCATTTCTTAGCCATGGTGATAAAATATGCTTACCTGTCTGCTAATCCTCACTAGCGACAGAGTGTTTGCAAACTGGAGGTGTTAATTAGTGCTCGCTAATGGTGGCCGAGGTGGGCTAATGCGTCAGGTTCTCACAGAGACCAGGGAGGGCCATTTGTGCTGGGGCTGCTGAGATTGATTAGGGGTGGGCGAGAGCGGCATATTGTAGCATCGTTAGCCTTGCTCATTGACCATATGGAGATCAATACTTAGAGCGGCCCGAGGACAGTCAGAAACACACAAACATTTCTCTACCGTCAAACACTGAGGGAGAGAAACACACACACACACACATACACACACACACTTCCACAAGCAGCCTGTGGTCTAAATAATTTTAATGATTTGACCATTAGGAGAGAGGCATGAATCAGTGGTAATGGCTACAACAGAGCAGGGATATTGATAAATTGGTACACATGTACAAGCACGTACAAACACACACACACACACACACTCACACAAACAAATGCACACAACACAGAGCTAAACACAATTAGTCCAACATCAACAAAAAGGAACGTGTCCAAGTGTTTTACATGTAAGTCAACACATTATGGAGGAAACAACGACACATCACATCCTGTCTTTGAGCGCTGTATTAGCAGGTAGATGACTAATAATATAATAAAAATAACAACAACAATCACTCTCAGCCTTTATTCTCTTTCATCCCAATGATGCAGGAGATTTTTTAGGGAAAAATCTGTCATCAGTTTGAGACACAGATCAACATGTTTGAGGCTGAAGAGTTTGAAGACGCCAACACTCTAAAAAGAGTTTTCAGTGTCTGACAAGAGGACTGAATCACTCTCATTGTCGGAAAGTTTATTATGACAATCCTCATTTAAACAGTAAATGATAACAGGACTTTCTTTAGTCCCTCTCTGGTTTTCATAGCCACTCAAAGCCTCTTGACTGGTTCTCATCACATTCATGTACTGATGTTTCAACATGAACACAGAGGATGTTCCTGAATTCAACCATAGGCTGTATATTAAATAGTTATTTCTCTGTGACGTCACTTTTGGGAGCTATAATGATGATACTGAACTCCACCTAGCTTCTGCTAATGTAGTAGTCAGATGAGCTGTGCCTCCAAATAAGCAAACTCGTAATCTTCATACCAGCTGAGTTGTGACAAAGCTCCTTCCCTGTACAGTGCATGCCATTCAAAAAAGTGTCTATTCAAAATAAGTTATTCTTTTTGCCTACCAGGTTGCAAAAACATAGGTTTCTGCTGTTAAGATCTGCTTTTTGAATTGGTGTGTATATGGTTTCCAGAGAGGAAGCTGGATGCACGGAAATATGCATAGAAAGGCACTTTCTCAGCTGGGAAATCTGAAAACTAGAAAGCTTACTGTAAGCTAACCTATGCTAACCCCTGCATTTCTATGCAGCCAATGCATGTCCCACCTTCAATATACCTGAAATCAAAGGCTGAGATTCTCTCTCACTCACCTCACTTTGCTTTTTACAATAAGTAAACAAAGTACAAGGTATTTGATACATCAAATACATCTGTTAAGCCAGTATTTTTTAAATCAAGCTCGAACCAGGCTGGACTAACTTTTGGAAACTTGCTGGTAGTAACAGATTCACGTGGAAGTGACGGCACTGCAAGGTCAGGATGTATGCCCAATGTTCTGATACAGAAGTTGGCAGGCTTGAAGGAGGTTCAGAGCAGAGGGAGCATTTAGGGCTCCATATTCCCAGGTGAGTCTCAAGACACAACACTGGCTATTTCAGTCTCATCTGCAAAGAGGGAGAAAAGGAAGAGCAGGAGAGGAAAGAAGGAGTGGGAGGGTAGGAGAAGGAAGAACGGAAACTAAGGCTCTAAATTTAGCCCAATGCGACATTCCACAGGAGAATAATGCTGCTTCCCCTGACTGCTGCTGCTGCTGCTGCGGGACGAAGAGGCAGAGAGGTACCACAGACTGGACATGTGTTTACAAGTTGATGGTCCTTTTAGTTTCCCTTGTTCCTCAACCGCTTTAATTCAGCTCAGGAGGAGAGTTGAAGACATTTCCACAGCAAAAAGGAAGCAGCGCTGCAGATCCACTCTACGGCTTGGTGGTGATTGTGGAAGTTTTCAGAGACTGATTCTCTGTCATGTGACTCTGCTTGCGTTTGTATCGCTGACCTTCTGCTGAGTGTGTGTGTGTGTGTGTGTGTGGGGGGGGGGGGGGGGGGGGGGGGGGGGGGGGGGGGGGGGGGGGGGGAAGGAGAGGGGAGGAGGAGGGAGGGAAGTTGAAAGAGGAAGAGAGTAGAAGCGCTTGATGTTAAAAGAAAAGAGAGATGGTAGCTGAGTAAAAGAAAAGGTAAGGGATAAAGCATCACTGACTGTTGCATGCACACACTGTGGATACACACACACACACACACACACACACACACACACACACATGAAATGAGCTGTTCAGACAGTCACATGGTTTTTAGAGTGGGTGTGTGTAAGTAGGATCACAATGTGTCACACATCAGGTAGCTGTGTGCTCATAACAGCTGTTACAAGTGTGATGAGGAGTGTTACTCAGGGCTTTACTTTATCATCCTGGATCTCTGACTCTGATTCGTCTACATGTCCTTGCAGATGGAATCTGTAAAGACAAATGTCTCTCCAAGTTTCTCCATGCAAGTTTGAACAGAAGATTAACAAATCACAAACTGTTCATGGGAAAACAAAATGAAGGAAATTATCCTCAAACTTAGTTCAAAAATGTTAAAATGAAACAATAAATATCAGGATTATTCCAACTCAAGTCTGACTTCAACGTTTTGGATTTCTTTGTAACCTAAAAGATGATCAGATTTGACAATACAATTAATTTACCACAGGGAGCAGGCAACTTGCCAACATTTTTACCACAAAAACAAAGAACAGGTAAAATACATGAAAAGGGGGCATGGTGGGTAAACTGCTCAAAACACTTGGTTTATAAAAAGAAGCACAAGATCTTCACAAGGTCTTCGTGAGATTTGCTGAAATAATCAGGTCATCACATAAAGAGCTCATAACTGGTGCATAACACATTAGAGGTGCGGACCTCAAACAACAAGGACAGAGAGTTGGCCAATCAGAGAGGGAAGGAGGCTTGTGGAGCTGGGAGAGAGAGAGCAGCTAAAATGAAATAAAATGTTTTAGACAGAGGTTGAAATTATGTTTTTTTATAAAACATAAGTGATTTCTTTTCTAAGCTGCAAATCATGTAGACATTAAAAAACTCAATATGGCCTCTTTATATTTAGAAACACCCTGTTTTCATTGGATGACTTGCACAAACTCACAGATCAGCCAGATGATTTGAGCAATTTGAAGGAAGGAACACGAGCACCCACCGAGGTAACAGAGAGCAAAGACTGAATTTACACACACTCACACACACACACACAGTGGGGTCAAATGAGGAGACGTATTTGTGCGACTGGCTGTCTGGTGATTTTCCATTTGCCATTATTTGCTCTTTCTGATGCGTTTGGGTTAGAGCCTGTTCCTTGACTGATAGTGTTCTCATTTCAAATGAACATCAAACCAAGATTTACCAAACCTGTATTCTTTTCAGACTTCTGTTAAGTGAATTTTTAACCAAATATTACATTACTCAGACTACTTCAAGTGATATAAAAAAACTATCCTGTCTTGTTGAGATTTTTGCATCTTTCCCAAACTGTCTCACAGCAAAAATACACTTCAGCTGGGCAAGAGTGGTAAAATATAAAGCATATCATAATGCAAAAAATATATATCATTGAAAAAGCTCAATGTTGTCCAGTTTTTTCAATTATTTCTATCATAGGTTGAAATTTTCTATTCCAATTACAATAATCATGATTTACAGCTTAAACACAAAATGTAAAACCTGATCTGAAAATATCAGTCTTTCATTTTGAGTTAGCTCACTAACAGTCTTATTTCTTGAAGATGCACCATGAGGGCTAACGGAGCTGCTCAGTTGAGGAAAGGCTCAGATAATATCTCTTCTCCTGCACATGACGGGAGTGATACCATCATTAAATGTAGACTTTCACTGCACAGCAGAAGTTAGCTAACATGCAATAAATCTTTCATGTTTCCGAGCTTCGGAGAGGATCTTTTAGTTTTTATCCTCCTCCTATGGGCTAAGGTGTACATCTCACCACTGTTTTGATCTTGTATTGTATGTTTCACGTTACAAGGTCAATTTTTACTGGCGAATACATCCCATCCTTTGAGCTGTCAAATGAATCACTGTGAGGATTTGCTATTGAAAATGTTGAAAAGGCTTTTTGTCAGTGTGCTGTCAATCCTCTGGTCCGACACTGAACCCCACACAGAAGCTTGAGGCTTAAAATACAACATTGAAATGATCCATCTCATCACAGGTGGTCTTTTCGCTTTTGTAGAAGCATCAGTATATTTTACACTCATCCATTTAAAACCCCCTAACAGGAATTTGAAGGTCAAAACTGTATGCTTTTTNGGGGGGGCGAAGGAGAGGGGAGGAGGAGGGAGGGAAGTTGAAAGAGGAAGAGAGTAGAAGCGCTTGATGTTAAAAGAAAAGAGAGATGGTAGCTGAGTAAAAGAAAAGGTAAGGGATAAAGCATCACTGACTGTTGCATGGACACACTGTGGATACACACACACACACACACACACACACACATGAAATGAGCTGTTCAGACAGTCACATGGTTTTTGGAGTGGGTGTGTGTAAGAAGGATCACAATGTGTCACACATCAGGTAGCTGTGTGCTCATAACAGCTGTTACAAGTGTGATGAGGAGTGTTACTCAGGGCTTTACTTTATCATCCTGGATCTCTGACTCTGATTCGTCTACATGTCTTTGCAGATGGAATCTGTAAAGACAAATGTCTCTCCAAGTTTCTCCATGCAGGTTTGAACAGAAGATGAACAAATCACAAACTGTTCATGGGAAAACAAAATGAAGGAAATTATCCTCAGCAGCTAAAATGAAATAAAATGTTTTAGACAGAGGTTGAAATTATGTTTTTTCATAAAACATAAGTGATTTATTTTTTAAGCTGCAAATCATGTAGACATTAAAAAAAACTCAATATGGCCTCTTTATATTTAGAAACACCCTGTTTTCATTGGATGACTTGCACAAACTCACAGATCAGCCAGATGATTTGAGCAATTTGAAGGGAGGAACATGAGCACCCACCGAGGTAACAGAGAGCAAAGACTGAATTTACACACACTCACACACACACACACACACACACACACACACACACACACAGTGGGGTCAAATGAGGAGACGTATTTGTGCGACTGGCTGTCTGGTGATTTTCCATTTGCCATTATTTGCTCTTTCTGATACGTTTGGGTTAGAGCCTGTTCCTTGACTGATAGTGTTCTCTACATTTCAAATGAACATCAAACCAAGATTTACCAAACCTGTATTCTTTTCAGACTTCTGTTAAGTGAATTTTTAACCAAATATTACATTACTCAGACTACTTCAAGTGATATAAAAACAAACTACCCTGTCTTGTTGAGATTTTTGCATCTTTCCCAAACTGTCTCACAGCAAAAATACACTTCAGCTGGGCAAGAGTGGTAAAATATAAAGCATATCATAATGCAAAAAATATATATCATCGAAAAAGCTCAATGTTGTCCAGTTTTTTCAATTATTTCTATCATAGGTTGAAATTTTCTATTCCAATTTCAATAATCATGATTTACAGCTTAAACACAAAATGTAAAACCTGATCTGAAAATATCACTTTCATTTTGAGTTAGCTCACTAACAGTCTTATTTCTTGAAGATGCACCATGAGGGCTAACGGAGCTGCTCAGTTGAGGAAAGGCTCAGATAATATCTCTACTCCTGCACATGACGGGACTGATACCATCATTAAATGTAGACTTTCACTGCACAGCAGAAGTTAGCTCACATCCAATAAATCATTCATGTTTCCAAGCTTTGGAGAGGATCTTTTAGTTTTTATCCTCCTCCTATGGGCTAAGGTGTACATCTCACCACTGTTTTGATCTTGTATTGTATGTTTCACGTTACAAGGTCAATTTTTACTGGCGAATACATCCCATCCTTTGAGCTGTCAAATGAATCACTGTGAGGATTTGCTATTGAAAATGTTGAAAAGGCTTTTTGTCAGTGTGCTGTCAATCCTCTGGTCCGACACTGAACCCCACACAGAAGCTTGAGGCTTAAAATACAACATTGAAATGATCCATCTCATCACAGGTGGTCTTTTCGCTTTTGTAGAAGCATCAGTATATTTTACACTCATCCATTTAAAACCCCCTAACAGGAATTTGAAGGTCAAAACTGTATGCTTTTTCTTAATTAGGATCTTAATCAATGTGTGATGAAACAGTTAAGGTAAAGCAGTGGCTTGTAGGTCTGCACCGCAATCCAATGCCAGTGTTTGCAGAAATGTGTACAAAGCTCACTGTTCCTGCTGTTATGAACTGAAGATCCAACCTTGAGTTTTTAATCAGAGTGAGCAGTATTTCTAAAAGTTTACTTTTTCAGGTCTCTGGGGGATGATGTATCGTAAGCTGGTTGTTATGGCTGATTGAAATCGTCACAGGGTCAGCAGCTCCCTGACGTAAAGCAAAGGGTCTCACCCCACCCTGACAAAGCTTGTTACACGGCTATTTGAGCATCTAAAGAAACGATTGAGCTTTTACATCAAACAACTAACCCAATCAGGATCCATGACAATGGCTGACGCTGTAGCTGTCTTGACTAGGTTAATATAACTTTCATCAAACCGAATGTTAAACAGATGGTGAAATAGTGGTGCCAGGGATCGGCGACTCCACTGTGGGTCGTGGAAACAAAAAAAAACCAAAAACAAACAAAATATGTCCCTTGATTTTGCTGAACAGTAGAAAACAGGACAACCTATGTGCACATATTGCTGTGCAGGGTCCGATATTAACATTTTGTCAACTTGCACAAACCATAAAATTTTTGCAAGTAGGCAAAACATAAAGGTTTTATCTTGTTTTTCCTCAACTTGAAAACACCAATGTGTGGCCTACTTTTTTCAACGCGCCCACGAATTCTCAATTTGTGGCTGCTGACACCTTGTGTTGGCGGTAAATACTGTAGCAGCATCTCTGCCGCCGTCGGTTTATTGAGACATCAGCTTTTTTAGGATTAAAAATATCAGGCAGAACTTTTAGATATAATACAAACTTTTAACAGAACCAAATAATAATTTGATCTTAATCTTATGCTTAAAGGTGTAATCTAATGGATAAGGAATGGAGTAATAGGTTTTTTTAACTGTGTTGTTATCCAGGATACTCCATGTTAATTGCAAAGGGAAACAGAGCCCTAGTCTGGTGAGTACTGTCACATTAAATAAAGCACATCATTATTCCTTTGAATCAAAAGTTAAAGAAACATATTTCAAATTTCTAATTAGGGTTTAGCCTGGATCAGATTTTCTGAAAAAGCAAAAAGATTTTGGTGTAGGGTGGATATATGTACTGTCTACGATGGTGAAGAGGAACAGATAAAGTCAATGAATAGTTCAGCTTAGGGTTGTGTTTGCCAGGTATCTGTTTGCATGGCTTGAGATTGAGTTAAAGGTAGAGTCTGCAGGATTTTTTTTGTTACTGTGAATGAACATAATATCCAAACTGGGCTCCCCCTCTGTGACTCAGTGCCAGAGGCTGCACATGCTCACTGCCTCCGATCGTGACTGATAGGTGTAACTTCGTGAACACACTCACCAGCCCAGCAGCATCGGAAATTTACGCAAGGGAGACTCAAAGTTGTGCACCTGCTTTCCTGCAGGTAAATGAGGTATGCTGCAAATATTGTATCATTCTTTCTCAACGAACTGCAACTGCTATCGTAGCCACTTGGAATAGCTTTTCCCTCTCAGTATCATCAGCATGCTAAATTACAAGTGCACTGGGCATGCTTTGATTGGCTGGGGTCACCATGTCTACTCTCTGCCTGGAGGCGTACCCAACCAAACATCAACATATAGGCAGAGGATGGAGAATGAGGCAGACACAGACATTCATGTAAAGAGGCCTCTAGACAATGATATAGCAGGATTATTCCCACAGAAGTTCACATTTTATTTTTCAGGTAAATTCTGCAGACTCTACCTTTAAACCTCTATTTCTGTTTAGATTTTTACAATAATGAATGAAATATGCAAATAGCTTTTGATTTCAGAAGGCAACACTCCGTACAGTCCCAACTGTATCCTTGCAGTGCTTCATGAGCAACCTACTTCCTGTTCCACTTTCGTTTTTGTGCATCTTTCCTCAAGTATACACTTAAATGTGATCACAGTTAGTATATATGCTGCTTCTCACGCTATGATCAAGGAATTGCAGTCCTTAACTGTGGAAAATTAGCCAATCAGAAGTGAGTATTTGACACAGCAACAAGGTTGAGCAGGGATGGTGTTAAAACAGTTGTGTAAAAGCAAAATTTATGTTTCAAATTGTTAATGAAGTAGTTTAGATTTAGCTTTATTCAGCGCAATTATATCCAATTACTGACAGGGATGATGATGATAAATGAAAGAGTGCATTGAAATAGGTAATTTGATGAAATGAAGCCTTTCATTACTCTTCTTCAATCAGCCTAACTGAGCTGGATTGGGAGAATGGATTGCAGCTAAAAGGTGTTATCTCAGCCACAGCACAGTGACAGGAAAAGTAAAACTCGTGAAGAGAGAGTGACAGAGAGCGAGGCAGAGATTGAGCCAGAGAACGAGGAAGGGGAGGGCTGCTTTGTGCAATTTCAGCAGGAACTGTTTGTGCCTTTTTTCCAGACCGGGGTGACACGGCAGAGGCAGACATTAACAATCAGTGGCACGGGAACATCACGATCAAATGCCTGCTTGATTAAAGTCATTCCTCTGCCAACTCAGGGAGCGTTTGTGGTCTTAAACGGCACAGATCGAGAAATGATTGAGAGCTTGGTGAAGGTATGACCAGAGGATGTGTGAGAGTGAGTGGGTGTGTCAGTGACCTCTTGTTACAAGTAGACAAACAACCCCACCCCTTCTGTTTCCTCTCCTCTCCCTCTCTCTCACTTTCTCCAAAAGGTGGAGTGATGCCAGGGCCCGCCCACACAAGGAGGTCAAAGAGAGATTTACTTCCTTATCAATTGGACTAGACAGCTGCCCGTCAAAGGAAAGTGAGACAGAATGAAGGAGGGATGAAAGATGAAAACATGGACGACACGGAGGGTTGCAATGGGCAAGGTCACTTCACTATGGAGATTTTACAGCAAGATGACATTGAAGGCGACTATTGTGGCTATCTAACACAGACGCACACATCAAGGTCTTTGATATGGAGAGAGGGAGAGACGGGTGGAAGAGTGAAGGAGACAGAAATAAAGGAGAGGGAGAGAGAGTGATGGATGGAAAACGGGACAGATTTGGTCTTTGCTATGGCAGCAATGAGTAGAGAGCTGTGTGTGTGTGTGTGTGTGTGTGTGTGTGTGTGTGTGTGTGTGTGTGTCTGTGTGCTGCAGCCCTTCTCTGCCAGATTACCGAGTGACGTAGTGTTATCATTTCTCTGATAGGAGCTCTGCCACAAGAGGAGGAAGAGGAGGAGGAGGAGGGAGGGGATGGAGGGAGAGGACAGAGAGGGGGGAGGGGTGACGAGTCTCATTGCTGGAAAAATGGTCTGATAGCCAAGAAAAGGGCAGGGAGGGAGGGAGGGAGGGAGGGAGAGAGGGAGTGAGAGGGACGGAAAAGGAAAAGTGAGGCAGAGAGAGCAGAGATAGAGACATAGTACCACACAAAGGAACAGAGCACACACAAAGAGAGAGAGACAGGCAGAGGGAAAAAAGAGCGAGCAAGGGAAAGACAAGAGAGCAGTAGAAAGTGAAGGAGGAGAAAAAAGAGGAGGGAGCTTGAAAAGAGAGAGTTCTTTGTGCGAGAGATCAGAGGGTTGCAATAGCAAGGCGAAAAGTAAAAAAGCAAAACAAGAACGGGGAAGAGAGGGCAGGGGAGGAAGAAGAAAAAAAACAGAGGTGAGAGAGAGTTGAGAACACAACAGGGGAGAGAGAGAGAGAAGGAACGAGGGGCAAGTGATGGTGAGGTGCCCTGAGCGACTGGTGGGTCACAGAAAGTGAGTGTGTATACATGTGTGTATGTGTGTGTGTGTGTGTGCATCCACATGGCAGCAGCAAGCAACATTTACAAAGAGGCAGCTGTTCCATTAGCTACTGCCATTGTGTCTAATTACATCCTGGTCTCCTTAGACACACACTCACACCCTCACACACACACACACACACACATATCCAGCATATGTGCATATAAACACACAATCGGCGTCTCTCCAGCCAACCAAGAAATCCCTACCATGCACGCTAACAAGGAAAGGAACTTGGAGCGACAGAGCCGCAGCATGTGTGTGTGTATGCGTGTGTTAATCACAGTGTCATGCACACTCCCTTACAACCCCACCCCCCCCTCAACACAAGGAGCAAGGCAGAGAAAAGATCCACGACGAGTGTCTGTGTGTGCGCGTTAACCAGCATCTTTCTATTGCTCTCTCTCTCTCTCTCTCACACACACACACACACCTCCCCCAGCCTTTGAGGAGAGGAGGATCTGAGGCTTTGTGAAATACCAAACATACCAGAGAAGCCACATGAGAGAGAAAAAGGCAGCTTTTGAGGAGCCTCACTCACACACACATTTACAAACACACTCTTGTACACACGCTCCAGCAGACATGGAGCCCACAGTTGTAACAGGAATGAAGCTTCTTACGCTCACACACGTGCGCGCTAAGCTACCACGATGTAAATGCAGATATCCACACACACACACACACACACACACACACTCACACACACTCACACACACTCACACATATGAAAACACACAGACATATGAAAACACACACACACTCATATAGACTTTTCCCTAATCAGCTCAGTGGTGTAGCGTTTGGATAAGAAGCACTCCTAAGACTCTTCGACAATAGTGAGACAGGAGAGCTTACATTGTATTAAAGCGGACAAACCATACACAAGCATCCTTCAAACTAAGCGCTGCAGCTAACGCTAACCTGCTGCTTTAAAATACACAGAAGTAAGAAAACACAACAAGGGTACAGGGCAACACAACATGACACAAGGCTATGTCAAGAGTTTTTCCTTAGTAGTGGAAACAAATGACACTGAAAACAGGGAAAGCACTCAACGTGAAGCAGAGAGACTTTATCGAATACTTTTTATTTGTGAGTGTGGAGGATGGGTAAAGGTCAGACAGCCATTAAGTAAATAAGAGAGCAGAGAGGGGTGGTCAAGTTTCAAGTCTTCAGTGTTTGAGTCTGAATCTCCAAAAAATAATCAGTCAAGTCTTCTTTACCTGAGTCGAGGCCCCTGGTACCTTAGCCCAAGTTCTACAGAAGTTCTTGTAGAAGGACGAAAGAAACCCACCTGGAGGATCTTTAAGTATCTAACTTTTATAAAAACTTTTCATTAATAGAGCCAAGCTTGAGTTCAGGATATGGTGTGCTGTTATCTGATGCTGATTATTGGCTGTAAACCTGGACTGATGACTTCACTTGAAGCACCAATGTTAGTGGCTACATATCCATTATCTCCGTCCCTGTCATTGTTGTAACCTGCTGCTGGATCTCTCGAATTTCTCTCAGGCTCAATAAAGTATCTATTTATCTAACTATTTTGGACAATTTGGATGTGCAGAAAACACATTCAATTATCAACATTAGTGTCTGTTGATCTGTGTTTTACAGTGTGACAGTAAAAAGTCTTCACTAGTTGGCTGAGAAGAATGGTCTATCATTTCTGTCTCTACATGGTCATGTGTTCACAACTCTCCTTTTTGCATCAGGCAAAGCTGAGTGTTGCCCCAACGCACAAACAGGTGCGCATACATAGTGGAAAGAGAGTCTGAAAAAATAATATTACAACCACCATAAGAAATACAGGAAAAACTTTTCAAGTGCTTCCAGTGGCATATCTCTAAAGATGGCAACAGCTGCTCCAGTAGCTCCACAATGCCCATCTTCTTCTTTTTGTCATGTCTTCTCTCCAATGTTTTTTTATATGGCGAACATGTTGCTCTGCAGCTGTCGCAGTAAAACACACAACCTGTGGCAACTAATTTGATATCTTGCCCTGCACTGTTGCTGAATGATACAGCACTTACACGCGCATGCAGGTGATCAAAACACACATGTGCCAGTCGTAGCCTGAGAACCTATCTATTGTTAGGACCATAGGCCAGGACAATAAATGAATAAATGTTAACAAAGCATTCGCTTGGAAACAAGTCCAAGCCTTCAGTCTTCCTCTGAGTCCTAATGCAGCCAGAGAATCAGCCAAAGATCACAAGTTAAACCAAAAAGAAATGGTAGCTAAAACAAAGTGGTTTGCGCTGACAACTTCAAAGTTGTTGGAAACTTGTCAGTGATGGACTGAAAGTGTGATGAACAGAAAGTTCTTGTACTTGTTCTTGTTGTTTTGAACATGAAGTGCTTGAAAACAATTTCCTGACACAGTCATGTAAGAATCTGTGCAAACACATCAACACATGTGTGGCTCTGATGTTCCCTGTTGTCACTCTGAAGTGTAACAGTTCACTGATCGGACATTAGTAAACACCACATAGTGTGGTGCCACACGTGTCATGAGGAAATACTGTGCAGGGGCATGTCCTGCTGAGTTTTTGTACTATTTGTTCACTTAATTAAAGTGTGCTGGGAACTTTTTTGCTTTGTTCCATTTCAGATGATAAAATGATGGCAATTAGTCAGTTTAAGGCAATTTTCTGTCAAATGTTTAACACCATTCACAAAAATACCAAAGTTTTGAAACTTGTGTCTTAGCTCATGAATTAGAAAAATGTTATGCCAAAGTCAATAAACTCCAACAGCTCAGCCAGTTGTTGGACCTGTGGATGGTTGGAGAAGCACATTGCGTAAAGGATTGCGTGGTGTCTGCACAGAACTACTTTCATGCGAGCTACCTCACTTAGTGCTGCTGAGACAAGCAGCTATGTGTTCGGGTCCCGAGGATTTATTGGAAATGTGCACCTCCAACGTTCAATAGGAGAGTGCTCTTTTGAGTTGCCTACTCTACTTTGCTTCGGTGCACTTAAGTTGTTTTCACATATGTCCAAATGAGCCAGGCAAAGGAGGGAAACACCATCTGTTTCTGAAGCACGTTTAATTTTCTAATTTTCACACAGGTTGCAGCTCACCCAAAATCATTTGGCTTCACTTTTGAGGAGCTTTCATGACATTTGCCTTTTAAAGTAGTCTTTAACCTGAATTTAAGCCAGATCTAGTAAAAAGCAACAAGTATAGTCCAAAAATAAAAACATAATTTGTCGTAAACATCAATATGAGAATCACTTGCAAAATGAATTAATTTTCGTCGGGCCATACGCACCAATGCATCCAACAAGCACCTAATCAAGTGCTCATCCCATGAGAGACACATACCAGCTATTAGATTTTTGGGATGTAATGTAGATCATGAGCTCCACTACCAAAGTAAATGTTTGCTACTGTCAGGAGAGGTTGACTTTTTGCTTAGGGTTTAACTGAGAAGCTTTGACTCTTTTTGCCTTTTCTTGATACACATAAAAATATTGATTGATATTAATCAGAGTGAGTTTTCAGTGTCAGACACTTTCATAGAGAAAACAAAATGAAATGATAGAATTAAATGGAGACAAAATGTTTAAGTTAAAACTGTTTCACTGCCATCTACGTCCAACTCTTGTCAACTCTTCATGTTTCTCTTTGACAAAGTTGGTTAATAAACTAAAACACCTCAGTTAATAAAGGATCTTACTGATAAGGATAGTGTCTGTTGGGATTTTTTAAAACATGTTTTGTTGTTTTTTGCCCAAAAATAATAATAATAAAAACCTATACCGAGTCAATATGCAGTTCATGTTTTGTTTGGCATCAGTTGTGTTCACAAACAGACATGTTTAATCTGGTCACATAGAGGGTTACGTCACTGAGCGTCTGCACACAGCAGACTGACAAAGTGCCTGTTTTTATTTCTAAACACAAAGTCAACAGGAAGAGAGGGAGAGGGAGAGAAGATGAAACAGACAGGTCACCTCACACACACAGACACACACACACACAGACACAGACACACACGCAGGTTTCTCTCATCTTACACTTCAGAGGGGAATGGGAGGAGCCGGCCGTATGAGTGACTGCATTACCAGTGCTCCGAGGGCACATTGTCCATTACAGCTCATTAGTTTCTTAAATCGCTATTCATTTCCAACGGGGCGCCCTGTGGTCTAATCCCAGAGTGAGGAGGAAATGGGAGGCCATACGGGAGGGAATGAGGGAGATCAGTCACGTCATCGAAAAAGAGACTGACACTGTGTCGGCGTCAAGCAAAGCACAGGTATGAGCTCGGTGAAAGAGTCACACACACACACACACACTCAGACACACACACACACACACACACACACACACACAGTCTTCATCCCCATCTCCATCCCCCTCCTTGATTTATGAGCTCAACCTGCGAGATTGCTTTCCACAGGAGCAGGAGAAACCTATACCAGCCTGCCTTTTAGAAATGAACACACACAGACACACACGTATGCTCACACAGTATCATAAACCCATGCCTGGCATCCATGTCAAGGTGAAATGGAGTAGGAAAACAAATAGATGTGTTAGCGGTCCACTGAGCAGCGACTCTGGAATAACTGTCGGACACTTAAATGATTTATTTTCCGCCATCTACATCCAGCAATCAGCAGGGGGATGAAGACGAGGAGGTGTGCAGGTCTGCAGATTGCATCCCACCAAAAGTTGTCACATGATCTGAGAAGATTATCACACTCAGCTCCTCCAACACCTCCATCTTCATGAGAGGTGACCAATCAGAAAGCATCAACTACTCACAAATTAAGAGATATGAACGGGGAGCAAATTCATGAAAATTTCAGGCATTCTGGTAAATAAAGCTGTGGATTTAAATCACTGTGGCAGGTAGGTATGTCACCTGGCTGGCTCTTTGAAACCCCCCTGCATGAAACAGGCTAATCCTTGTGGCTAAGTGATTAATGGCCGCTGTAAAACAGCTCATCCACAGGGGGTCGGGCTAGTTTTGCAATACGCTACGGCCACTGGTCCGTGCATGGCCAGAGCACTGGATGTGAAGCTAAATAATATTAAATCAAGTGTCTCATCCATTTCGCTGCATTTGTCTCTCTTTGTGTGTGTTCTCCAACCATGTCTGCCTGGTCAGCAGCTGCTACTGCGATATTTCTATTCCAGGTCCTTAAAGATGACACTTTTATGCATTGCTGTTGTGTGTGTATGTGTGTGTGTGTGAGTGAGAATGTATGGGTGTGAATATATTTTTGTTCCAAAACTAGCCAAAAGAGACCCAAATGCCCTTGTGTGACGCAAAATAGCAGTCAGCCATGAGCCCAGGTGTCAAATGGATACTGAAGACTGATGGTGGCACGCCTGTGTTTCCGTTTATGTGTGTGTGTGTGTGTGTGTGTGTGTCACCTCTCTCAAAACAGAAACATATAACCTCTGATGCCCAGAAATAGTCTTCTGAATGATACTGTCAGCATGATCTGTAGTCTATTACCGTCCAGCCAGCATGCAGGCTCCCGCTGAGCAGAATGTGGCTCAGTAACAGCGGACACTGCTGCTCCGGATTAGCCTACATAACAGTACATGTAGAAAAGGGTGTAATGCAGGTATTTAGCATTTCGGGGATTTACAGCTACCCCCTGCGTCTCTGCTGTCAACCAGAAGGAGAGAACATTTCGTGCTTCCTTTAGAATCCTGAACCTCTGCAGACATCAGCCCCATTCAACTTAGAACTGCAGAATGTGCTGGAAGTAAAATGTGTAAATGATGGGACGGTTGGCTGCTGAAGGAAGATACAGAAAATAATTTAGTTTGCACAGTCCTCTCATAGGGGAGCGTTTGGGTGTAAAACGTTTTCTCCTGTGGAAGAATCTCAACACAGATCTCTGCATTCCTGTGACTGGAGCCTGTTTTATTTATGCTCTAACCCCCAAAGCAGCCTCATCACGCACCCACAAACACCAGAGACAATTTATGGGAAGTGGACGTGGCCTCTGGGTTTTGATGGAAGCTGAAGTGCCCTGAAACTTCACTACCCATAACAAGCAGCAGATGGCATCATCTTTGAAAACAGACACTTTGGCTGAAAAAGAAGATACATTTTAAGATCTGAATTAACTGTTTGTTTTTGTTTTTGGTCTTAGGGGCCAGTTTTTGAATTTTTTTGAGTCATGGGTGGTGTTTGTCCTATGTAGATTAAAACAGATCACAAAGCAGGTCATGTGTTTGGGTTTGCATCACCTAATTTCCAACCAAGATGTCCTCCAAGACATGCCATGCTTCTAACTAAAAAATGTTCCAACCAAAATCAGAGCTTTTTGTCTAGAGTGGACTGACCGTATCTGCCTACAAGCAGCACAAACTGGCGTTGATGCCATTAGAAACCAGGGTGAGATCCTCAGACCCACTGTGAGACCACATGCTGGTGCAGTGGGGCCTTCGCCTGCCTGACAATTCCAGCATGCCTCAGTTGGCTGAAGTGTGTCAACAGTTCCTCCATGATGAAGGTATTGATGCCATGGACAGTTCTGCCCGTTCCCCTGACCTGAACCCAGCTGAGCACATCTGGGACATCATGTCTCGTTCCATCCACCAACGCCACATTACACCACCGACTGTCAAGGAGTTGACAGATACTTTAATCCAAGTCTGGGAGGTGATCCCTCAGGAGAACCTCAGTCGCCTCATCAGAAATATACCAAGGCATTGTAGGGAGGTCATACAGGAACGTGAAGGCCACACACACTACTGAGCCTCATTTTAACTTGTCTTGAGGAATTTTCACTGACGTTGGATCAGCCTGCAATGTGAGTTTCCACTTTCATTTCAAGCATGGTTCTGAATCCAAAACTCCATGGGATAAAACTTTTGATTTACATTGATCATTTTCATGTTAATTATATTCTCAACACACTCTACCATATATTGAATAAAGATTTTCGATAGCTATTTTTCATAAATTGAGATCTATAATGTGTTTTTTTTAGTGTTCCCTTTATTGTTTTTAAACAGCCTATATGGAAACATTGAATATATTGGATCCTTATGATGCCTGCAGACATTTGTTCTCACAGGACCTCTTGTAATTGAAGACCACTGTGTAAGGGAGTGGCAATCTGTAATTCTGGAGCTGTTTTAGTTGCATGGCCACAAACCTCAGGTGGATCATTTTTAGCACCCTTTGTGACACTGCTGCTATCCGAGGTGCTGATTCCAAGACCACCGGGGATGTGGGAACTGTCCGAGGTCCCTGCTGTCGCCAAAATGCTGACTATGAGGAATCCTTCGCTAACAATGACGGAGTACCATCTCCACTGCAGAGGAGATGCGCTCTTCCACACAGGGATATTATTTTGGGAGGCTTGGCAGTAAATTCTGCAGTTGCTTGTCTTTTATAACTTTTCTGGGCACCATGCTGGTCTTTTTTATTCCTCATGGTCAGCTATGTGCTGATACAAAACCATGGCACCCTCCCCAACTTGCTCTGATTTAAGACCTTCTTTGTGGCGTGTCACTGGTCCAACAAAAGGCAGATGTGCCAAAAGAGGGCAACAAACAGTACCTGATAATTGGGCCTGATCTGTTCCCATAGTGAAGCTTTTATGCATCAAACCCAGCATGAAAGCTGCACTTTTCATCAGCCGCACTCAGCAAAGCATTAAAAAAGAAACAGGAGAGGACAGACAGACGACTTAGCAATACTTCATGTAGTGGCACGCTCTGCTGGGTTCAAAAGGGAAATTAAGTGTTCTGAACTGTCAATTAACAAATCTGATCTTCAATAAAAGGTGTTAATAGCTCGTCTTTTTGTTCCATCACGAAGCCGCAGCCCTCGAGGCAGAAGAAACCGGTCCTCGTAATCACAGAGGCAAACTCAAGTCACAAACATGTACAGGTATTGTTTACTGTACACACAAACACACACACACATACAGAGCCACAGGAGAAAATATGTGTGCGCACACACACACACACACACACACACACACCCACACACACACACACACACACACACACACACACACACACACACATACACACAGGTATACTGTTGATGGCGCAGGTAGAGCTGTGCTTTCCCAAGCAGTTTGAACTTTGTGTGAGACTGGCAAACATCCCCGTGTGTAGGGGTAAGCAGATTTTCTGCCTTCTTGCGCAAAAACTACAATAAGGAAGAGTGGGAAGTCAGGGGAGGGAGGGAGAGAGTGAGAGAGTGAGAGAGAGAGAGGGGGGAGGGAGGAGTATGAACGTGTTTTGATGCTTACCTTCAACAGAATAATAGTGGATGAGAAAGGAAGGTCAGGGATCCAAAGAGAAGGTGAAGACTCCTTCCTCAACCCGTCTCTCTCTTCAACACACATTCCCTCCACCACTCATCATGTGACACTGCACCTGCATCAAACCAACCCGAGTTTCACATCCTGACAGTTTCTACTCAGCTGCAGGCTTGTAAAAAAAGTGTTAATGTCTTATTTTGTCAAATGAAATGGTCTTACTAGACTCGATACAAACCCCATCCACCTGACAAACCAAGAAATGTTTTAAAATTCAAGATGGTAAAGTACACTAATGACTCCTGAATTGCAAAAAAAAAAAATAGTCCAACAATGGGGTAAAAAAATGTAAAACTTTCTTCCCCCTTTAGATTTTTTTTAGCAATTCAGGCAACATTTTTGTCTTTTAACATCTTAAATTGAGATATTTTTCTGGACATGTCGGGTGACAATGGGTCATACCAAGTCACTAACTAACATATTAAGTCACTAAGTCATTTTTTTCTAACCATAAGTCAAAAGCACTTATTTGAGATTTAGTTTTTTCAGGGCATCTGCTACATTCAAACATCCTAACAATCTGAGAGGAGTTTTTTTCTTACGAGATATCTGCCTTACAAAGCATCATCCTGGCACAAGGAACCACCATTAGGAACCTCGGACTTCTGTTTGATCCAGAATTTGTCCATTAACTCGAACATCCAACACATTCCAAGTACAGCCTTTCTTCACCGTTGCAATTTTTTAGAGACACTTCCTTACTCAGAGTGATGCAGAAAAACTGGTCGATGTTTTTCTTCCCTCCAGGTTGGATTACTTCAACTCTCTTTCACCAGGCTGTTCTATCAGTCTATCAGGATTCTTCATCTGGTTCAGAATGCTACAACTCTGGTACTGACCAGGACCAGGAGCTCATCTCTCCAGAGTTGGTGTCTCTACACTTGCAATCTATGAAATCTGGAATAAAATTTAAAAATCCTTGCACTGACCTAAAAAGTTATTAATGACATTGGGCCACCTAATCTTTAAGAGCTCATTGTTCCATATTTCACGTCCGGATCACTGAGCTCCCAGCATGCAGTCTGCGGTTGTAACTTCAGTTTTCAAAAGTAGTATGGGGGGTTGAGCCTTTGGTTGTCAGGCTCTGAATCCCCCTTGAACCCTCTACACTCAGGATCCAGGCAGCAGACCCTCTTTACTCTAAAGAATAGACTACGAACTTTCCTAATAGATAAAGCTAATAATTAAAGCTAGTAGTGATGTTTGAATATCTAACAAAGGGGATTACAGAGAATCATACTGCTTACAGTGATATTCAATCTATATTTGACTGGAGGCTGTGATGAATTTCACATCCTTGGTTTGATGTTACAAAGATTAGGAAAGAGAACAACTTTTACTTGACTTTTTTTTTTTTTGCCCCTTACCAGAACTGACCAGTACAGAGGCTTCACCAGAAATAAATCATGTTTTTTTATGTTTATGTTAATATTATGAAATAAGGAGAGGAACCTTGGTTTGTCAGTTTTCTTCTAATAAGCTTTCTGAGGGTGGTGTTTGTTCAGTCCAGCTACACAAAGCACTGCGAATGTGTCGAGGACTAAATAAGCACTGTGTGATGATGAAAGATGACCGAGAGCAAGAGAAAACATTTATTTATGTGCAAATGTATAAGAGCGTTACTTGTATATATGTATAAAATCAAAGGCATCTGAAATGATCATGCATCGTGAAGAAAACATGGAAACATGTAAGAATAATGTATAAGAGCAGAGCTGCATCTGGTGGACCTTAACAATTAATCAAACTACACAAACTGCGTGTGTTTCTGTGTGTTTCTGTGTGTGTGTGAGTAAGAGAGGGAGCCGTGGAGCCGGTGGGATAGAGGGAGTGCGGGAATAAAGGCAGAAGGAAAAAGGAAAGAGATGGAGAGGGGTAGCTTTGCGCAACCATCAATCACCTTCTCATGGTTGGAGTTTATTTGGCTCAATTTTTTTTTGAAATACATAGCACACCGGAGAGGGATAGGAGCAGGGGTGGGGAGAGAAAGAGAGAGGGAGAGAGAAAGAGAGAGAGAGAGAGAGAGAACAGCATGGGGGGAATATAAGCAAGAGGAGGTAGAGGGTAATATATGGAGGAAAGGAGCTACCTGGGAGTGGGAGGAGAGGAGCAGAAGGGTGGGCAGCGAAGTCAGGAAATAAAGACGGTAACACAATAAAATAAAATCTCCAGAGAGGAAAAAAGAGACACAAGCCAAGTGCACATATTGAGGAGTGTATTTTGAGAGTGTGTTTTCATACTGTGTGTGAGTGCCTCTGGATCCACAAGCTGCCTCAGAGCTCTAATGAGAGACCAGCTCTCCCTCATCTCCATCTCCTCGATCACTTTTCCATCCCTCCTCTTCTCTGCCTGTGCTTCTGTTGCTTTTCATAACCGTTTAAAGAACTCTATGTAGGTTACTCGTACTTTCTGCATCTCCAAGTTGCTCTTAAATCTCTCTCTGGTACCAGCATCATATGATCTCTCTGTGCTTTGGTTGGTTTCCTGCTTTACTTTCTGTGCAGCGTAGCTTCACTAAAAAAACAGACACAGCTCATGTGATTATCTAGCCCATGTTTTTTCATCTGGATGTATATTTCTAGCACTGTACAAATAAGGTTGGGATCAGGGTGTCCTGAACTGATGCATCAAAGCTTTGGTCAGCTTGAGTTATAGTATGATAATTTAACTGATAGTTCTTTTTTTAAATCAACTCTGAGTCTAAGGAGACCCAAACAAAGAAACTCAGCAAAAGAACAGAAGAATACAGCATATGAAGCTACTTATCTTTAACTTTTTTTCTCATGAGGAAGTGTTAAACTGCTGTTCCTTGAGTGTCCACTTGAGGCTTGCTGCAGAGACGCCAGAAACCACATACACACTGAGTGAAAAAAGGCTTCTAATAGAAAAAAACCCATGTCTAGTTAAAAAAAAAAAAAAAAGGTTTTGGTTGTATTCCTCATTTATTGTTAACTCCTCAGTAAGGAAAGTAACAATTGTATGCTCAAGAGGCAGCTAAATGACGTTACCGACTTTGCATAATTTACATACAACGGCCACGAACACAATTGGAGAGAGAAATGATTGGTTTGGATGAATCACATGTGAGTGAAATAATGATAATAATGATATATTTGAAGCTACAAATTAATTTAAAAAAGTCAGTTCTTGATTTTCAATGTCAAAATAACAATTCTTCTTCAATATCTGGTCTTGAGACTGGCAAAAGTGACTTAAAGGAGACACATGGGGGGTTACTCAATTATTAAACTTAAATTTTCACTCATATAAGGATAAATCTGACTTGACCAATACCGCTTTAAGCAGGTATCACCTGTTTATGTTTTTGGAAAGAAAAAAAACATTTGTTGTTGTTTGGCAAAATAAGAATTTGGCATTGACTTTGGGCTTCACAACTTCTTATCAAAGCACATGGGCGTGACATCAGTGCAGCTGAAAGTTTGGAAATGCTAAAATCTGCAGTTTCTGAATCTGGATCACTAATTTCACTATCACACTGTACACACTCTACAAGGGATGAATTCTTGTCTAACTCAGCAGTTTAGAAGATATTGAAATCATCAGTTTGCCCAATTAGAGGCACAGCTCAGTTCAATAGCTGTTCATGTAGAGACTCAAAGCTGCCCTGTTTCCACTAAGGCCACAACAGCTGATTTACTACAAAATTCAAACCGATGACGTCGCGGAGACTACAAACATTTATTATAAAGTCTATGGTGGCACATTTACTTATTTGTCTCACTCTATTAATGCAAGTTTCTTCATAGTTTGTAATTTTTGAAGTTAAGTTTGTGGGAATTTCTGCTTGTATTGATAGATCAGCTGAAGAGACACTGAAAACCTGGGGACGAAAAAGGGAGTTGGAAAACGCATAACCAACATCTGTTGCCAGGAGTTGAACAAATGACTAGCTTGACCAACCATGCCCCTTTTAATTTATGTTTCATCTGGAAGCCACATTTCACTGAACTTAAATCATGGTCCATGGTTCCTGTACATATCCACACACTGGGCAGAGTTGTCACATGACCGGTCACTTTGACTTCTACAGGTTTCTTTTGCCCTCTGTGTTTAAAAACCAAATGTCACACTTTGGTTTTACAGATCTACAGAAACTCAGGGATAATATTTGCTGTCAAGACGACCCTGAGGAGGGTCCAACTTTTCTGTGTGAGCCACTGAGCAGGGTCACTGAACACAGCTTTAGCAGCAGTATGGCTGATTCTATATATTATATAAGCTGAGTCTTAAACTAGCAGTAGTTACATTGGAAGGGTTGACAGCAGCTCAGAGTAGCATGACACTGAGTGTTAGTTTGTTCCCAGTCTGCTGGCTACACTGACGCTTTCTGCTTCTGCTAGAAGTCGCAAGAAGTCAGCCTAACCTTTTTCCACCAAAGTTTTGTGCAGTCTGCCCACTTCCATTTGGAGTGAGTGACTCTTCACGTTGCCCTTTGGTGCATTTGAGTAAGACTCATGCTGTCACTTATGCCATTTGTAAATGAAAACCTGGTTCTACAGTGAAAAAAGGATCATTCGAATCTTCTTTGTGAATATCATAACCCTGGTTAGGACCCAGCTCTGGGTGTTGGTGATGTTTAACCGTTCTCTCCAACAGTCTCTCAGTTTTCTCGTCTTCTCCTGCTGCTCTTCTCTCTCCTTTCTCAGTATCAGGTACAAGACTGTTGGATTAGGCTCCTTTAAGAGCGGATTAGCTGTGTTGGAGCCGTTTGAGGTAAATTGCTTCAAGGAGTCAATCTCCCCCCACCGCCATTACCACCACCACCTCCTGCATCCTTTCTCCTCTGTGTGACGGAGTCAAACTTCCCAACCTAATCCTCAAAGAGCTTCACCGCACCTCTCAGTTTTTACCCATCCATCCTCTCTTTCATTTCTTTAGGCTCACAGAGGAGTGATGAGGACTGGAGGAGTGACAGACGTGGGACGGGGATGAGGAAGGGCTGTGATGTGAACCGTACGACTTAACAAGTCCGAATGTTTTTGTTGTGTGTGTGTGTGTATGTACACCTGCTGAAGCATGTCACCAAACAGTGGTGAGTCGTGTTTATGGTAGGTGGCGTGTGTTTCAGGTGGTGTGTGTGTGTGTGTGTGTTAGCATCTGACTGAGCAGATGGGGAGGATGGGGTGCATTTTAGGGACAAGGGCGGGGTCACATCTGTGTCGCCTGTCTTATTCATCTATGCATGTGTATGTTTGTATTTGTGTGTGTGTGGCTGCACTTCGAGCCATAAACACTAACAAGGTGATTATCAGGTCAGTACAAACACATCACTGCCTGAAAAAATGACTGACCTCAGAACAGTTTCCTCCCCGTCTCTCTCAACAGGCCCTCATATCACTTCAGACTCTGCTTATTCTTGGTTCAAAACAAGTGGCAACTTCTGGTCTCAAAACAATAGCAACTAGCTCCTCTTCCCGTCCTGTTATGGTAAGTTTTGTAAGAATGTAATATAAACATTCATGCTGTTGCCAAAGAACAACAAGTTGGTCTTCCATGGAAGTCCACACACTTTGATTTTCACCAGCATTATATGTTTTGTTTGGTTTTAATTCATGTTTCGTCAGTCAGCAGAGTCAGCTCGCCTCTTGATTGGCTCTTGGACATGTGACATTACACACTGCATTATTGGCTCCTCTCGGTCACCACACACACTGCAGGGTTTTTAGTTGCAAATATTCAACATGTTCATTATCTACGCTCTCTCATCCCGAGACTTTCTCAGCAGATCCAACCAGACAAAATCGTTCTTAACTCTACAGGAGAATTGGACACTATGTTGTTTCTAAACAACTGAAAATCGGCCTTTGCTGGCTTTGATTGTGAGTGGCAAACTGGGACAAAAATCAGCCCTATTATCATGTAGTGTGTGCCCACTCAAACTCAAAAAAAGCTGGGTTAAGTCAAGATTTTTTAATGTCACCTGCCAACAAAAGGCTCCAAAAGTCCATGCCAGAGACAAACGTGAGACATTTTGTAGACGACGTGCAAATATTTCACCATCTACAGTTTGACGTCACTTGAAGCAAGGCTGACGACGGGCTGTTAAAAGAAATACTGTAGTTGTTTGAAACTGTGCAACAGTGCATCCTGCTTATAGCACATTAACAGAAGAACATAAAGGCTTGTTTAATATATACAAACACACACAGTGGAGTACACACACTCACTGCACACTCCCATCTTGAAGCTGCCATTGATTTGGGCTGCAAGGTGCTGTGGGCAATGGTTGCCATGGCAACCGGCAGTCGAGCAAGGCAGCCAAAGTTTTTCGCTGGCACCAGGAGGAGAGAGAGGGAGAGAGAGAGAGTGTGTGTTTGTACTTGCATGCATGTGTATGTAAGTGTATTGTTTGTGAGTGTGTATGTGAGAAGCAGAGCAACCAAGCATGCATTTATGTTTCTGTGCGTGTATGTATGTGTGTGTGTGTATGTGTGTGTGTGTGTGTTTGTGTGTGTGTTTTGTGTGAGGTGCTGGCGGGGTGACAGCGGTCTATTTAGCATGCAGCCTTCTGACTGCATCTCCATTCCTCTCTCCTTTTGGCCCACAGACACAGCATAAGAATGATCCAACCCCCCCGTGCAAACACAACGCTCTCTCTCTTTCCCTCTCTCACACACACACACACTAACACATGCACACACGGACAGACACTTTACTACTGCTTCTCTACATATGCACACATTTAAGTCACACACAGACTCACTCAGACACCATGTGCCTGCAGACGCACTGTGTCATGACTGCTTTCTAACAGAGTGAGGCCTGCAGGTCCATGTTGCAGATGAGGTTAATGTTAGAGTAGGTTTGATTACACACACACACACACAGCAAATAAACACTCCAGCCTACAGTGACATTCCTCTCAGAAAGAGGCTGTTGGTGGAGGTAAGTATTGATATTTCCTCTCCAACACTGTATTCTTACCCCCGGGGCATGTCGAATGGGTGGAGATGGTCTGTCTCACTGTGTTTGCTCTGGCGCTGCTGGAGTGCACCAAACAGCTTTAGGTGAGGTGTGTTTGTGTGTTTGTGTGTGTGTGTTGTGGGGTGGTTAGTCCAACCCTAGTCCTCCTGCTGCTCATCCAACACATTAAACCTAAAGACACACACTTTTGTGTCCTCTCACAGTGGAATGAAATCAACAGTAGGGAAGAAGAGAGCTGTTTATCATGTGTGTGTCCTACAGGAAGCATCTCAGGAGGGACAGCAAGAGCGAGAGGGAGCGAAAGAGAGAGAGCAAATATCACCAGAAACACAGCGGTCTCCACCCTGCCCCCTCCACCTCACTGCTCCACCCAAGCATCCCTCGACAACCTGCCTTCCCTCCTCTCTGTCTTCAGAGCCTCTCTACAGGATCTGAGAGAGAGCAGCTCAGCTCAAGCCCTGACACGTGTGTGCCAGAGAGAGAGAGAGAGAGAGAGAGAGGAGTGAGAGTGAGCAGTATTCACTTCTGTGTGTGTGTTTGTGTGTGTTTGTGTGTGTGTGACTCAGAGAAAGAGTGTCGGGGGGTTGACAGAGTGAGCAGGAGACAAACTGTGTGTACGTGAGGAAGCAAAAGAGGGAGGGGGAGAGGGAGGGAAGGTAATATCTGCGGCTCCTGGGGAAAGATGGAGAAAGAGAGAGAGAGAGAGAAGGAGAGAGAGAGAAATAACTTGGTGTGGGGTATAATGTCCCCTGTTTTTCTCTGTTACTTCTCCTCCTCTCCTACATCCCCTGTCGCCTCTTCCTTTCATCTTTCATCATGACTTTGGTGACAGAGTTGGACAAATATGAGAGTATTATGGGAAAAGATATCTATTCAAGAGTTTAACAAGTGAGCTAATTCTATAAAAAGAAAGAGAAATGCCTGAAAAATGTGAAAACATAATTCACATTACTCCATTTATTTGCCCCATCTGCTCGGTTTTATGACAGTGGATTTTTAAGTCGGAGTAAATTGAAATCGAATGTTTTAAAGAAACTATAAGAAACAGAGAGATCTGGATTCTACATGGAACTCCTCATAAGTGTTTGTTCAACTACAACGCTAAACTTTTAAACATTCAAAAAAAAGCTTCTCCCGTATTTCATGTTTAGTTAGTGAAACCTGTTGCTACCTGGCTTTCTCACCCATCTTCCAGCTGTGGAAGATGCTTGATTCTGATTGGTCAAACCACTTAGATAAACTATTTTTTACAAGCATGAGGAAGGATAATCACATCATGTCAAGTCAATCCATGGAAAAGACTTCAGAGAGTTTAGCTTCTGTTTTTTTGACACCATGGTAAGGAAAACCTGTTAGCTCCTGTTTGCATCATATTGTAAACAATGTGGCTGTAAAGAGTTAGATCTGGTTAGCATGATAACCCCACAGGCTTATACGCAGATATTTTCAAAATGAATCCTGTTTAGAAATCCTAGCGATGGCGTTTGTTGTGTTTAATTTGTAAAACACCATATATATGTGAGTGGTCTTTTCCAAGTTGATTCAGGAAAAAAGAAGGATCTGAAAAAGGTTTGCATGTATTGAATCCACAATAAAATGTTTTGTTACTTTCCTTCTCTCCATCCTGCTCATTACAGTTAGACTGGAGTTCAGTCAGGATGAGAGAGCGCAGCACAGCCCTGAGCAGCTGCAGGTTTTCAAACAGAGAGCACAGTTCTTGTTGACAACAGTAGATGAATTAATTCTTAATAAATTACTTTAAGAATGTTTTCTGACCTTTAGAAACATCTGTTCCAGTGAAGTTGAATTTCGGTTTAACTTACGGGCCCATTTAAGGGGCAGAGGTTTTAGGATGATGAAGACAGGTATGAAAAGAGGATGATGAGAAAGAATATCATTTTAACAGAAGGGCTGGAGAAATGATATGTTTTAGAATCCTGCTGATGTCTTGAGTGAGGGTGTTTGTGTGTTTACATGTCTGTGGCTAGCCTCATAACTAACATGGCAATTAGCTCAAGCATCAGCATCTTGGTTCATTGCAGCAGTTAGTGTGATGCAC
Source organism: Thalassoma bifasciatum (assembly GCA_008086565.1). Classification (NCBI taxonomy): domain Eukaryota; kingdom Metazoa; phylum Chordata; class Actinopteri; order Labriformes; family Labridae; genus Thalassoma; species Thalassoma bifasciatum. Next base: position 55,918 of record RPOG01002145.1, on the reverse strand, counting down.
GATCACTCACATGTGCACAGTCCAGACTCATGCACACATGAACCGAGTCAAACACCCTGCTCCACTTTCTGACTGGACTTCTGAGTCCCACACCTGCAAATCCATCTTTATCTGATCATCATAAACCTCAAAGACCCTGCCCCCGTTTCTAACCTGCTGCATCAGACAGCTGCATGTTTCTGCAACAAGCCGCTTCCATCCAACGATCTCACACTGACGCTGACACATGCAAACACACAACTGCACCATCCGTCAGACATCTATAGACACACACACTTCCACTGAGACATTCACCACCGTGGCGACAGTTACCGCGACAACAGGCATAAATTAGCGTCATTGCACTATGCAAAGCGAGGGAGATACAATTAAAGCTTGACTAACGAGCTTTTGAGGAGCCAGCCTGAAGTTTCCCCTAGCAGCTGCTAAATGGATTAGCCTACACACACGCATGCACACACACACGCACACGCACAGTGTTAAAGACTAATGAATATATGTGCTAAAGTAGACAAAGAACAAGGAATCTAAACATCACCTGACCAGAACACAAACACCACAATCAGAGGTGTCTGATACAAATCAGAATTAATTATTCCACCACAACAAACAAACAAACACACACACACACACACACACCCACACTGACTAACACACCAAACTGACATGTAAATCTGTCCTCATTAAGCTTCTACCATGTGTAAACTTTAATAAACAAGTGATAGTGACACGACTGTTCAGTCTTTAGTAAATCAACAGCAAACACACAGAACAATAGGATCTCAAGTGGGCTGCAAAATTAAGAAGTTTCAGTAAAAAAGTTCTGGTAAATTCTGTATATATTCACATTAAATAAGTTATCTTTTCATTAAAAAAGATATATACTTTATTTCTTAGAATGGTAATATTTTGCTTTTTTGTCTTTATATTGTATCTCTGATGCCCCTGTAGAAGCTTTCTTTAATATACATCTCAAAAATAATCCAATTTTTTTCACCCTGTTGTTTAAAATAACCTTTTTTCAGTCTTTCTATGAAACACTTTGTTTTAGCTGCTGTCTCTTTAAGACTCCCTGCTCCACAAACCCCCTTCTCTCTGATTGGCCAGCCCTCTGGTGGCCTGTTGGGGTAAAGCTAAGGGTAGACCTTGGTGTTTGAGTCCTGTATAAGGTCCTTAATGTCGTAACCACATTTTTCTCAGGAAAATCTGGGGTTCTGTGATCCTATGTTATTTTTCAGCCAAACTGTTTTTATCAGTTTACAGACAGATTTGGGAATTACAACAACACCTGAAAATGTAGCAGTTTGTAAATCTGAACACATTCAGTTTTAACGTTGAACAGTACTTACAGATTTAAGTGCAGGACACAAGCATTTAGCCACAGCTACCTTGAACTGAAAAGTAAATGATTTCACGTCATTTCTTTTACTGTTCAAACAATTTTTCAGGATCTAGAAAAAATGTGAATGGTTGTAATCCTGGTGGGACGCTTTCAGTACTGAATCCCTAATGACAACATATATTCTACCGACAAGAGAAGCCCAGGTCTGCCCAAACAGAATAATATTACTGTTTTAGCGTGAGCAGTCGTAGCAGCTCACTAATAAGAAGCTATATGGATATGTGAAAGCTTGACCTACTCTGCTACAGGTTACTGAAGCTACACGCAACAGAAACAATCACATAAAACAGTGTAAAGGTTGTAAGATCTGTTCCATATCTGTTACCAATTAACACTCAGAGAGCTAACATTCAGACAAATTAGCATAAACATTTGGTTGCGTTTCAGCCCGCAGCTGTAGCACCACCTTGTTTGCTGCTTTTGGCGCATGTTGGTAATATCATCAAGTTTCCTCACCATGACATGCTGAAGAATTTAAGCCAACAGTTTGGGAACAGATGGTTTGAAAACTCTAATGTTGGAGAGATGATTGCCAAGACCTTTTCTATGGCTGATGAATGTTGCCAGTTGCTTCCCATCTCATCTCATGGTGATGCTGCAACAGCTCCAAAGCACTCAGAATGAAGCTACCTCTGAGTCAGGATCATTTTCAGAACTTCATTTTCTATTGCACTTACCAAATCTTGGTGTGGAGTGCTTCATCAAAAAACAAATGAACAACAACTGGTAGAGGTGAAAATGTTTAGCGTTCCTTCCAGTTATGACAAGTTCAAACAATGTGAACTGATTCTGGCTGATCAAAGTGTGCTTGTCTGGTTTTCCATCAAACTCAAAGAGGAGGCATTCTGCTTTGCCATAACATAACATAACAAACATGGATGTAGATTTACCATGCTGGGTGTTCATACTGAATTAGTGCAGGCTTTTGAACTGCTATGTTGTAGTAATCCCTGAATCTATCTGCAAACTGCTGGAAAATCGTCCGTGTTCAAAAACTTAGGTACTCAAATGAGGCTCTCCATGCTTATTTATGACACACTGGAGGGGCAGGCCTCAAACACCAAGGTTTGCCCAAAGCTCCATCCTTGACAGGCCTCTAGAGGGATGGCCAATCAGAGGGCAGGGTTTTCTTGGACCAGCAAACTTTTGGGAGACAGCAGCTTATTAAACAAAGCATTTAAGAGAGTGAATGTATGAACTGTGTTGCTTTGTAACACATCAATAAATGATTTCAATAACAGTGCTGAGGCACATAACTAATATCATGATCTGAAGTGGGCTGGTCTGAGTCCTGAAACTTCAGGGCTTGAAATGAGTCTGACTCCAGTCCTGCTCTGAACTTTGGAACAAAACTAATTATCAGGAAAATGGGTCATTATTAGGTTTTTTGGTTTATGGTTTTCGGTTTCTGCCAAGGATTTTCATTTCAGTGCATCCCTACTGTAAACCTTATTTCAGATGTGTTGCACTGAGTCTTTGTATCCACCCCTCGAATTGTGCGCAACCATTAAACCATCTTCACCGTCTTGATAAACGATACCAGCCCCATAAAAAGAGGAAAGAACTCCTGAACAGTTAATTTGCATGTGATTTTGTGCGTCATGTGACCACCCACTAAAGGAAGAACTTGATCAGTACTTTTTGAGTCATTACGATAGAACGAGATGCTTGTAGAACACAGAGTATTTTGCATTTCTGACACTTCAATCTGAATTGCTTTCTCATTTCTCTCTTTACAGGCTCTTGACTTTCTTTTTAACATTCTCCATCCTCATTCCATCATAAATCTATCCTCTCGCATTTGCCTTTCTCCTTTCAGTCCTTCTTTTTCTTCTCAGCACGTCCCTCTTCTCTCTCTTCTTTGGTCTCCAATTCTCCTCTGCTCACTCAAATAAATCTCAGCATCTCCCCCACCCTTCTAAATCCATGAAACCCACACAAACATACATGTACAAGGGCTAGCACTCACTCACTTGCGCGCACAAACACACAGCCCTCCAGGCAGCAGCCACAAAGGCCCCATATTAATAAATCTGCTCCTTTATTGGTGCTGAGTGTCTCTGGCAGAGGGAGAAAGACCGGGAGGAGAGGGGGAGGGAGGAGGAGGAGTAGCAGGAGAGAAGATGCAGAGATCACCAGAGGGGAGGAGGAGGTGACTTACTGTAGCCATATCATGAACACGCGAGAGGCAGAAAGAGAGGGGGGGTAAAGGTATAAGGAGACGGCACCAGCAGGTGTATAATCAATAAGAATGCACACGCCAGCACTCACCAATGAGCGTAATTCATTGGCCCTGAGATAATGAGAAAGAGACAATCTCGCAAGTGTGTGTTCAACTTGTGTCACTGTTGTGTGGCGGTGTCGTCCACCCACACTTCCTAAACGTCCTGTGTCCGCTGGATTATTAAGGACACCTGACACCTGGCTGAGAGCACTGGAGCGTTCAGAGTGGGCTGCTCTGCTCGCCGAGCTCGGGAAACAAACTGCCCGAGGTGGGCTTTGGGTAATGACAGCAGCTAGCCCGGCTTAGTGGTCCAATCTCAGCCATCAGTCAGCTGTGACAGATTGGGGATATGAGCTAAGGAGCCGTTTAGCTTTGGTGTTTGGTGTTGTGTGTGAGTGCATGCGCTTGTGTGTCTGGGGGAGGGGGAGTGTCGGAGGGAGGCTTTCAGTGCTGCTAGTGTTGCAGAGGCATCAATACACTCTCGACAGGCCATTTTCCTATGCCTGTTCCCAGCCCTGGCTTGTTGCTGGGGCAACTACCGCCATTTTATCTTCCCTGACTGCACCTCTGGTAGGTTTTATCAAGCAGCGGTTTATTTTTCTTCTGTCTTGGTCAAATTCTTGAGTATCCTTAGCTGTGTGATTTCAATCCTTGATTCCTGCAATTGGAAATGTTGTGTGTATGTAAGTGCTGTCCCAAATAATAGACTGCCAGTCAAGTTTTTATCAATGTCAGTGACTAACAAATATGCCTCAAAATCCCTTAGCTAGATCTATCTGCAGTTCAACGTGTCAAGCTCATGTCTGAAAGGAGAATGATGATGCAACATTGCAAGCGTCAGAATAGAGTAAGACTGTATTGCGTACACACCAAATGTTTTATTTTCTTCAACCAATCATCACAGCTCATGTAAGCTTAGATTCAGAAGCAAAAACAACCTTGAGCTTCGGTCATTGCACTGAATAGTTAGGGCACCTGTTAGCAGAAATGTTAACAAAACAGCTTGCCATCATTCTCTCTGTCTTACTCAAGACGTGGGTACAGGCTGCAACTCGAGCAAGGTGAACTGAGTCAGCCAGGAGAAAACAAGTGGACTGGGAGGCAACAGTTTGAAATACTGTAAAATTGACTGTATAAAGCACTTTTCTGTCATTTATCAGCCACTTCTTTCACACTTGGGCAACTAATGTATATCATAATAAAATGCAAGTAGGGAAACTCCATTGTGTTTATGCATTTCATGTCTCTCTGTTGTTCAGTAAGACAACTGACCTGAGGAGGTTGGTGGGGCAAAAGTGTCCAGGTCACTCTGTACCCTTCAGCTGTGAACCATAGCTAATAGACTGGCCATCACAGATGATACAAAAAAAAAGACTGTCATCTGCATTGAAACAGAACATTGCTGGACGCACTGGAAATCTTCTGTGGGGGAAATGTAAACCCTGGAGGCTCATCAAAACAGTTTTCCAATTCTCTGTGAAGTCACTCAGAGGTTACAATTATTCTTTTCCTCTGAAATTCAAAACCAATCAAAATGCACATTTACAGCATAGGATTTATACAACACACACGCAATGGCTCGTCCACGTATGACTTGACCCATTAACAACCAGTCCACTGATAAAGCACTGAGTCACGTCCCTCAGATGCTCTGGAAAAGTCCAAGGTTTCTGTGTACCTTGATCTCGAGCTGAAAGCCAGACTTTTAAATCAGTCTTTGTGGACTGACAAGAGAAAGATAAATAATCGGGCATATTGTTCTCCTCCCAAGGTCATAAGTTGAGTGCTTTCCAACACCAGCCTCCTTAACCTGGGCACTCATCTTCACAGTAGCTGCTTTCAGTGTTCATTCAAGAAAACAACTGAGTCAGCACAGCTAAAGCTACAAAATACAGTTGAAGAAAACATCCTCTCACAGCATCACAGAAGCAGCTTCACAATAACAGACAGTGCATCACACATAACTTGAACACACCTGTTCCCTTACCTGCCCATGAGGTTGCATGGCGCTGTAGGGCATGCTCTGGTTCAGCACTTTCTGCTTCATCAGCAACATCCTCTTCTGCTCCTCACTCAGGTGCGCCGTCTGCCCCGGGATTGGGCCCTGGGTCTGCCCAGGCCCCGCGCCCTGGCCACCACCTCCACCACCACCTATGTAGGGGGGCATCATGGGATTCTTGACTTGACTGTTCCCTCCCATAGGCGGAGTCATCCTCTGACCTATGTGATCAACCCCGCTACCGCTGAAGTGGCTCAGTGGTTTGGTGTTGTTGTAGGACAACATGGCTGCTGTTTGCTGCTGCTGCTGTTGTTTGGACAGGGTGCTCTGGTTGATGCTGTTGGGCTGCTGTTGGCCCATCATGCCCATGTGGTTGTGAGGGAGGTAGTTGTTCATGGGAGCTTTGGGCCCATTGTTGGGGGGCATTCCGGCCACTAGAGGACCCTGTGGTGTGTTAAAGGCTTGCGGTGGGTACATCATGGGGCTGTTGGGTTTGTCTTGGTTAAACGGACCAGAATTGTAAGGACTGGTTGGAGCACCAGCAGGGGACCAGTTTGCTGCTTGTTGCTGCTTCTGCTGCAGAAGTTTAGCACGTTGCTGAGCCATTGCTTTTAGCTGCTCTGCCGGGGAAAGTTCAGGCGTCACTGGACCCACAGGCTGACCTCCTGGGGCCACCCCTGCTGCTCCTGGCCCTGTGCCTGCCTGACTCACCCCTGGGCCTGGGTTCATCATGTACCCGTTCCCAGGTCTGGAGACTGCTTGTGTCTGAGCCTGGGTCGGGGTCTGCGGAGAACGAGCCACGCAATTGTGCAATGGGGAACCAGATGCCATTGCAACGGCTGGAGACTGTTGCAGCGGCTGCTGAGGAGGCGTTCCATTGGCAGTGGTGGCAAACTGAGGACCAGAAGATGATGGTCGGACCTGAGGAATGAACACAAAACTTCACATCAAACATCTCAAGTTTCAAGGCTCATACTTGTTCCACAGAACATTGGCACAAGTAACTATTCCGTAGCATGCCTGTTCTATTACTGTCATTTCCAGACTATAGGCCACAACTTTTTTCACACCCTTTGAACCCTGCGGCGTAAACTATGATGTGACTTATTTATGGACTTTTATAAGCGAACGGGCTTCATGCCCCCAATACATATAGGCCCAATACAAGACAAGATACAAATCAATAAGGTCTGACATATTGATCAGTTGATCTTTTTAATCTTGGTCAAAGGGAAGCGCCTGCCCCTGGTTTGAATCTTTAAGCTACAAAAACCGAAACCATATTTATTCTTCATACTGAAGCATCAATCAGAGATGATGACCATGATCTGGGAAAAAAAGTTGCGGGGCACACTACATGCCTAGGATGTCACTAAACAGAGCCATATCAATTAACAATATACATTTATCTTCAGGTCTTTGTACATTTTGCTTTTATCAACCTATCAACTAAATTATTTAATCTCTTCTAACAAATACCAGTTCAGGAATGTGTTTAAGTTAACCCTACACAAAAGCTATTAGGAAAAGGCCTATAATTACCCATAAAAACCTGTCCATGTCCCTATTTGCTTGAAACCCCCCCTCAGCACAATATCAGGCCACCACCAGTACACCTTGTTGACATGCAGTTTTCTTTTTCTGCCAATTTACACTTGTATTTGTGCCATTATAACTTGAAAGTGATAACTTGAAGTGAAAATGAAAGACACATCTGTGTAGATATATTTATATTGAAGCCATATGAATTAAAAATTAGATCCTGTCCAATCAGTCCCATTTGATGCGATATGTTTTGAAAGAACTGACTTCATTGTCATTTTCATAGTCATTTTAATAGCCTTACAAAACCCAGAGGAGAAAAATTAATATTTGGAATATTTCATGGAAATTTCAATTCAAGACAAAGGACACCAAGAGAACTACTGATACATCTGAAAAAAGGTTATAGTCTTAAAAAGATTCTATGTCAAAGTGGTATACCAAGTGTGGCAAATTTTAGCAGAGCCAGCACCAGCCGCCCCGTGTCCACTCTACAGGTAAAACATCTATGTCACATGATTTTGTATTGACCTGGGGGGGTATCTGCAATTTTATCCACACTCACTTCAAAATTTGTCTCTGTTTGCTCAAAGTGTAATGTGCGTCAAGAGGCCACTTGTCGTGTTTATATCACACATTTAATTATTGAGTTGACTAAAAGTGCACATCACTAGTAGAGTGACCACCAGAACTTATAAAAAATATTTAATAGCAGCTCCTGTTATGAGTCCTCCCAGCATCAGGATGGGATCAAACAATTTCTGTTCTGTTGTGTTCAGATAATTAACCGTTAATGAGTTGTCGCTGTTCAGACATGTTGGTTCATTATGTGATACAGCTAACAACTAAAAGGTATTAAAACTGGTAATCTGTGCTCGCTGCTGGACGCCTGATGTGCTGCACAGCTCTCCTTGGAGAATACAACAGATAAAAATATCATAGCAGGTAAGATGTTTCTTTGCACTGACCTGTGGTGAACCCATGGGGACCTGTGGACCTCCCTGTGGAGGCTGAGGAGGAGGAGGCAGGGCTGCTGCTGGAGGAGCGCCCCCTCCAGGTGCCGTTGTGTTCCCGCCTGTTTCCTGTGGGCCCGGTGTCTGATTGTTCGCCGGCCTGCCAAACTCAGCCTCCTTCTTATCCTCAAAGTCTTCATTGAAGAGGTCGTGCATGTCGTCCTCCGGCACAGTGTTGGCCAGCTCATCGATCAGCTCCTGCCACTCCTGGTCGTTGAGGTTGATGTCGGAGAACAGTTTATTCTGATTGGACAGAGACTGAGGATCAGAGGACTCCATCCCACCTGCGTCATCCAGAGGCTCCTGTTTCAGATCTTTGAGGAGGCTGAAACTGTCCTCCAGATCCAGTGAGCCGTTCAGCTTCACGTCCGGTAGATGGCTGCCTCCGTTCTTTCCGAGCTCATCGGTCGCCTGGCCTACGTGGTTGCCATTACTGTTTGTAGTGTTGTTCCCGCTGGAAGTGTTGGGCCCACCAAGAATGGGCTTAATGTCCATTTGATGATGCAGGGGAGAGATGGGTGGTACGTTGTTGTTATTGTTGTTGTTTGGGAGACCTGTGAGTGAGTCCAGACCACCGGAGCCGTCCTTCCGTACCCTTTTGGTGGTCGGTGAGTAGCTGCCTCCGTCACAGATGCCATTCTGCTCTCCGTTGAGGGGTGAGCGAGCACTGTCCAGTTTTCTTTTTACAGTCTCCTGGAGCTGAAACAAACAAGAGAAAAAAAGAATTAGGTCCTGTGGTTTTTAGAGACTTCACATACTGTGCAGGTAAACAGCTGCTTTCGATTTAAACACTTGAAGAACTGTAATCAGGACATGTCAAAATACTATAAACTAGGGCTGGGCAATCAATCGCAAATTAGGTTAAACAGTAATATGTCCTGTTGCAATATTCTAATTGCAGACAGTGCAATATCTATATAACCTGAAATATGTCAAAATGTCAGCTACTTTTCTTGCAGTAGAGAAAAGAAACAATCTGAGTGGTGAAAAGAGGCAAATACAGCAATAAATCTTAGTTTGAGGTAGTAAAAATTGCCACAAAAGCAACAAAAACTGGCATTTAAATTTGGATAAAACCTGGAAGTACTCAAAAAGTAGCAAAACATGTTCCAAAAGTGGCAAAAAAGAGAGAAAAGTGACCAAAGTGGCCAAAGAGCAACAAAAAATAAGCAAGAGAATTTGGGAGGAAACCATAAAAAAGTCAGAAAGTCGCAAAAATAGTTGAAAAAGTGTCCAAAAACAGTGAAAAGTGGTAAAAATGGCCAAAGTCAACAAAAGTGGCTGAGAAAACTGGAATTAAACTTGTAAAACAGTTTATCTGTTGCAAAAAGTGGCACAAAAGTGGGGGAAAAAGAGTGAGAAGTGTCAATTATGGGCAAAACAACAAAAATTGACAAGAAAATTCAGAGTGCACCTGGAAAACAGTGAGAAGGTACAATAAAATGGTCCAGAAGTGGCAAAAAGAAGTGAAAAGTGACTAAGACGGACAAACGGCAGTCACAAGTAGTGGTTGTAGTGGTTGTTGTGCTGTTATCAATGTAACTGTTCATGTCCTACAATGTGTTTCTTTTAAAACACAAGACAGAAACCCAGAAACAATTTCACAAAACAATCGGGGTCACAATAATATTATTTTTGAAAATCGTCCAGCCCTACTATCAAGTCAAAACAACTTTTGTCAGAAGTGATTTAGTTTGGCTGAAATGATGGCTGTACATCATTTATTTTTCATGTGGAGCACACACTGAGCCATATTTTTATTCAGTATATAGTAACAACAATGAGGCACGTCTCTAAAAGATGTAAAGAACAGCTTGGTCCATCTGTAGTGCTCTCCTCATTATAAGAATCAACAGATGAAAAACAGGAGACAGAAGAAGCTCTGCAGCTGACTGAGAGCAGCCTCCACCCGTTCAGCTTAACTCAACAGTCTCACTGCCTCCGTCATGGCACCGACAAGATAACAACAGGGTGCCGACTGACACTGACTGGCAGTTAAGGTAATCACTATTATAGACCTGGGCTGGAGAGGAGAGGGGTGGTGGGACGCAAACTGAAAGTTTAGCCAGCAGAAGAGAGAGGGAGGACAAACCACATAAAACAGATGGAGAAGTTAAGACAACAGCAACAGGCGAAACTTGAAATTCTCTCTAATTCACTGTTTTATCCTTGTGATTCAGGTGTTACTCATTACCACAAATTGTGCACCCTGACATGTAGGAAAATCTGAAACAGATATTTCATCTTACAATGCGAAAAACACTGAATAAATGCAGTTTTTCAGTCCTTTTAAATGCAATCAAACAGTATTTTCTCATTTTAAAGTTTCTCTGCAAATTGGACAAAATTTAATAAACTCTCAATCTCAATTTCACTCCTAACTCCTTTTAATTTCAAACACTAATGAAGTTGGCTGAGAAATCGCAGATGCTATTAAAATGACGGATGGGAAGCTGGGACCTAATTTATGAGAGGTTCCCAGGGTGCAAATTTTGTGCTCTGACCCAAATCTGAGCAAAAGTTTAGGATTCATGTGAAAACAGCAGAACAGACTCTCTGGGGGAGAAAACCAAGGTATATAATTTCTCTAACTTAAGCTCACAAAGAGCGGACGCGTGGTGTTGTTTAAATGACCCCAGGTAATGTTCAAGACACTGAAACACTATTTGGTAACACATTGGGCTGCGAACACCTACACTAACTTAATGCAATCTTTCTTAATTATTTAAAGTGAGACCCACTGTTGAAGGATTAAAAAAAGATCTATTATTGTAAAGTATCTGATTTTCAAAAAACAATATATAAATATATCATTCTCAGATAATGCAAATATACAGGGCGGTATACTGAGAGTACTGACTGTATAAGGACAATAGTATTGAACAAAAAATACAAAACATACTTCCTCTTCATTTGTCCCTCACAATTGATACACCCACAGAATCACATTTCTTATGCACTTAATGTGCATCACTGTGATGTTTCCAGAGTTACAGTTTTAGACTGTGAACCCTGAAGATCTACATTTCAAACGGTCTTCTGGAAAGTGGAAAAAAAATGGAGCTGAGAAGCAGTGAAATATTTTGTAAAATCCACTCTCAGCTGTCACATGTGAGAGGGTCAGACACACACAAAGGAAGCACCGCTGATACATGTGCGTGTGAAAACGCTGCACGCTTAGCTTTTTGTTATTCAGACGGAACAACAGACAAAATATATTCAGATTGTATTCTGACCCTGAGGTGGGCTCATTCAAGCTTTCACACACACACTCACACACACACACACTCACAATCACACACAAGAACACCCAAACCATAACACAAAGGCACCTTAACCAAGAACACACAAATCTTTATCACAATTATTTGGTTTTCTCGTGTGTGTGTGTATAAATGCATGTATACATAAACATAAATATACATATGTTTGTGTGTGTATAAGTGTGTGTGGGTGGGGCTGTCAGGCTTTTCCTCTGTTTTCCAGAATGACTGACAGTCAGCCTAATTATATTTATGGCATGATAAACACTATTAGTATTGACAGAAAAACCTACTGTATGTGTGTGTGTGTGTGTGTGTGTGTGTGTGTGTTTTGTGTCTATCTGTGACTTGAACTCATGTGCTTGTGTGTAACCATTAGAGGAACAACTAAGAAAAACACAGGAAAACACACATCTCCACTGTCACGACACAGCTTCATCAAGTGTGTGCGTACGTGTCTGTGTGTGTGTGTGTGTGTGTGTGTGTGTGTGTGTGTGAGCATGCGTGTGTGTGTGTGTGGTCTTGCAATCAATGGGTTTAAATAATTCAGGTCTCCTGCATGCGGCTTTGGTTTTGGCGTGCGTGCCACGTTTGTGTGGTTGTGCACGCATATGTGTCTGTTTAGGTCTATGTGCTTCTGTGTGTGTGTGTGTGTGTGTGTGTGTGTAGTTGCCGGCTTTCCCTAAATGCCAGTGACTCATGTTGATAATAACAGACTCGCCTTTCAAAGCCCACCTATAAAAACTCCCGTAATTATCCAGGTGGTGTGAACTATAGCACACTCCCACAGGCGCATGCACGTACACACACATACACACACACACATACACAAAGCAGAGGTTTTTCATACACACCCATCAAAGGGAATTATTACCAGCTTAACCTTCTTGATGGAATATCACATATGGAGACGAAAACTATGAAAAAAAACACTCAGAGACAGACACTGGGAAGACGGACTGTGGCTCCCTTCGCTCACCCCAGTGTGAGTCAGCCGACCGCAGTCTGAGACAACGAGACAGGATGAATGACAAAACTGTGGGCCTGGACTCAAAACTTCAGTATTAGAGTATCCTGATTGTCAAAAAGATATATATTTATTTATTTATTTTTCTACATTGATCAGGATCAATTTAAAACATTTGTTAATACAAATACATTTGTGCTCAGCATCATTTCTCTCCTCTTAGTCTTCGTGTGTTTAAGCTCTCCATGAAGTCAATCATTAAACAAGTAATAATAGTAGTTGACAGGATCTGTATGGCACTTTCTAGATACTTAAAGGCACTTGACACAGAGTGTAAAAGAGCCAAGGTTGTAAGCAGTAGGCTTTCTTGTACATGTAGGTTTAAGTTGATTTCTAAAAGAGTGAACCGAGTCACAGTGGTTGATGTTTGGAGAAAGAGCTGTAGAGAGTCAGGGCAGCAAGGGCAGAAGCTTTGTCTGACAAAGTGTGGTGCTTTGGGATCAGGAAGCTCACACTTGCAGGAAGGTGGGAGAGGGGGAGAGGTACTTTAAAGAGGTGGGTAATTTTGATGAGGGCTTTGTCGGTGACAAGGAAGATCTTGAGTTGGATTTGGTGCTGAGATGCATCGATATGGCTTTCTGAGTCCAGATACCCGAGTTTCGATAACGTCCAATACAGATACTAATCTGAACCGACACCAGTATTAATCTAACTTTATCGATTCTCTAATAAGTGGATGAGACAGAGATTTATGAACATCAGGTTTTTCTAACTTGAGTTGAACAGATGAGCCTTAGCTGATAGCCAATGATATCTGATCTGGCTTACAGATACTTGATACCAGGATCGGATTGGTGCATCTCTACACTGTAAAATTAAAAACTTAAAATTGTTGGCCTGAAAATGATTTTTTGGTCCAGTCAAAAAAAAAAAGTTCCATCGTGTTTCAAAGTATCTCAACTACCTTAATTACATCTATGTGTGAAGTTGGTCTCATTTCATAAGTTACGTCGGCAAAACTTCAAATCATATCGCTGAGTTTGCTTTAACACAGAACAGGGTCTCAAACTCAAATCTACAGGGGCACTTATCTGGACTTTCAAATTCCCACATGTGCGACCATCTCTCCTGTTCTGTGCAGATTTTATCACCATAAAGGGCAGTTTCTTTTTAAAGTGTTGCACAAAAACTCAGTTTTACAGTTGCTTAACTGATAATGAGTTGCTTAGTTGAGAACTTACATGTTGGGAAGCTGTGGCTCAGTGGTACAGTCATGTTCTGCAGGTCAAAGGATCGAGTCCCACAAGTGCTTTTGATTTCTGAATTTTCAGTTTTTGGGACTCAAAACTTGAAGCTACATCACATATGGGATGATTAGTTATTTCAACAAAAGTGTGTTAGTTGATTCAAACTCAAGATTTTAAGTTTGCCTCAATCCATCCATTATATTCACCATTTGTGGGTTGTTGGGGTTCAACCTTGAAAGGTCACCAGCCCGTCACAGGGTTAATATGTAGAGACAAACAACCATTTATTAACACAATCACACCCAGAGAACAGAACAGAAAACTCTACACAGAAAGGTTTAAAGCCCAGTCAGGGAATCAAACCAGGAACCTTCAACAGTGCTAACTCTGTATCACTGTGCAGCCCTAAATTAAATAAACATATACTCAGACGCCTGTGTGGTAATTATTTTATCATCCTAACTTATTTGAAATGACCTCCAGCCCAAAAGTGATTTTTTCTAAATTTTTACGAGCACAAAAAATAACCTTGTTACAACTTAGAATTTCAGTGATCAAAGTAAACCACAAACACAACTGATTGTGTTTTTATTTATTTTGCCATCGCATCAGTAAAACACCCGAATTGGAGGAGATGAATGTTTACATGTGTGACAGGAAGAAAAGAGGCAAGCCAGGAAAGGGAAAATATCAAGAGATGCGACCGTTGAGCGTTAAAGTAGATTAATCAAGCTGGAGTGTTAAGTGAGAGCGGAGGGAAAAGAGCATCGAAGTAAAAGAGAAAGGATGAGAGGATGTAAAAGAGCAAAGATAGGAGAGAGAAAAGGGAAGAGAGCACTGCTCGTTCCCCCCTCCTGCGTCTCTCTTTGTATTCTTTGACATAAACACCTGCCGACTGCTCCTCTGCCGGCTCCCACAACAGACACAGAGAGCGAGACAATGACAAAAATGCAGAGAGACAAAGGTAAGAGAGAGACACACACACTCACAGAGGAGGAGGAGGAAGACGGGATTTATTTGTCAGGCAGAAGGTCTTTTTTTCCTTTGAGTGGAGGAGCTACCAGAACATGAAGACGAAGAAGAGGAGGAGAAAGGGTGAAGGAGAGAAGAGGTGGGTAGAGAGGGGGAAGGAGGAGAAGGAGGAGGAGGAGGATAGGTGGCTTGATGGAAGGGCATAGCGCGCCAAATGACAGCGGGGAGCAAACGATGAGAGGGTGATCAGAGGGAGAGAGGGAGGGAGAGAAGTGGGACAGAGATGGAACCACTAAGGTGCTGTTGTTATAGCAACCTGCTGCTCTGGTGCTTTGTGCGCTGCATCCTCCTCCTTCCTCCTCCTCCTCTCCTCTTGCTCACTTACTCCCTATCTCTAAAGGTTGAGCATCGTATCGCACTGAAACCAAAGGCTCAATAATATACCAACATGTCTGAGTCGAGACAGTTCGACAATAAGAGGATTTTTTTTTTTAATGTTGGAGGCGTCGAGCAGACATGCCTGTCCATGGAGGGAACCTTTTGTCTACAGGATTAAGCTAGAAGAACATCCTGTATTTCTCTCAATATTTATCACAGGCGACGTCTTGAACCTTAAATCAAAGTCACAGCAGCACCTTTGAAAATAATTCCAACATTTCCTGCAGGTTTCAGCTCCTTTAAACCTGCTTTCACATCCTTCCGTCCTCTTTTCTCTGCAGCTTTCCTCACTTCCACATTATCTCCTGCTCTTTTCTGCAAACTGACTGCAGGGGACAGACTCCCAATAACAGGTACGATGTAGCCACGCAACACACACGCCGTCACACATTGAGTGTCTACAGGTGGGTGAACAATGGATGAGTTAACTAGGAACCAGCCCAGCGAGCACACAAGTACGCAGCAGGAGAATAAACGCTCTCCCTCAAAAGAGCAACAAGACTCATCCATCAATGGCCGCAAGGCGGGTACACTGTGGTCAGGTCACCAGCCAATCACAGGCGCAGAGAGTCATCAGAAGTAGAAAAGCAGAACAATCCTGAACCAAGCATCATAAACCTGGTATATACTTCTGTGTTGATTCTGCTGTAGGGGCTGACATGTCATGAGCACGACATACTTCTGCGACATAGTGTCTTCATTGCTCTAGAGTTCCCAAAGAGAGGATTACTGCAAAACAAAACTGGGGGTTGACCAAGTGGTTAGCCAAGATGATGACAGGATCTGTGATGGTAGATTAGGGAGTGAAGCAATATGTGAACAATTATCTACCAATCAAGATTCTTAGGCCGTGTTTCCTTGTTACTTCTTTGTTCACGTTTTTAGGGGCTGCAGCCTGAACTCTGTTATTCGGGGCTTTGGGGACAACATTTGGGGCTACGGCCTAGAAACACATACCAAGCGACACCTAAGGTGAAAGGACTTTGCAGGAGATTAAATGTACAGCTGTGAGAGAAGGAAAATGGGATGCTGGGAAGTGGACCAATCACAGAGCTTGCAAAATAGGGGAACACGTGTTTCCTTCCACATCAGAAAAGGACCAGTAGACCTGTGCAAAGACTATAATTTGACACAAAATCATGCAGGTATTAGGCAGTGGTCATTTGGAAACAGACATTTTAGACTTTTTATTTTTCTTAGCGTCATCTACGCATTCATCTCCACACCAAGACCAGCAGGTGGCAATAGTCATTCTGTCATGTGATTGTCTTGTGTTTAGAATCTTCTTGGGAAAATGTATAGACCTGTTTTTTAATCCTACCAAGAC
The DNA here is from genome assembly GCA_008086565.1 of Thalassoma bifasciatum. NCBI lineage: Eukaryota > Metazoa > Chordata > Actinopteri > Labriformes > Labridae > Thalassoma > Thalassoma bifasciatum. Next base: position 39,524 of record RPOG01002145.1, on the reverse strand, counting down.
GTAAAATGACAAGGTAGAGAGAAACTTTTTAGTTTGCCCCAATGGTAAAGAACGACTAGTTCTTTTTGTTAACGTGCAATCAAAGCAAACAATACCAAGCCGACTTCAAATCAAAAGAAACAGTAACTCACAGTTTTGGATTTGAGAGGCATACAAAACACACTTTATGACGAGTGTTTCACTTGTCCACACAAATACAGACAAAACAGGTTTTTTAAAAATGTCTGCCCCTGCTCTCTGAATATCTGAAAACTCAGTTTACTCAGTGGGGAAAGGGGCGAAAAAGCAGAGAAAAAGAGCGATTTTAAAGACAATTTTAGGTAACTCATCTCTTCAGGAGAAATAAAGTAACAGGATTTATTTGAAAACAGTTGTATTTACTTAAAATAATCTATGTTTAGTTAAAATGTGTTTCTTTCATCAACCAAAATCCAGGGCCTGCGAAACGCTCCCTGATGGACACAGTGGATAGTTATGCAAAAACTACTCATAGCTTCTCCAAATACGAGAAAAGGCCCTGGAAAATTTTAAAAAAGCATACCCCCTGTTCCTATCATAATGTGTTTATTATTACAAATATTATTATAACAATAACAATGACAATATTTTTATTCGGACATGATTATCTCCAAAGTTGTGTCATTACGTGGTCTCTGTATTGAAAATTGACTTAACTACTTTCCTGCTATACTACTTTTTCACAGCAGTGTTGAACACACTGCACACAGGCTGAAACAACACACACACATGCACAAACAGGATTCTGTGAACGTGTTAATTGAGAGAAGCTGCAGTGACGAGGATTGTGCTTGATGAGCGCCCCAAGTGGTTAGGTGTTCAGTGCTTTGTTTGGGCAGATTAGTGTGAGTGTTGGGCATTAAACTGTTGGCTCTAGTGTTGATGGAGGCGGGGCTTTAACATGAGTGTATCATCTTGGGAATAAGTCTGTATCACGCAGAGTGGGGTCCCACATGTCCACCGAGTATGTGAGAAATTTCATCTATTTTTTTTCTTGCAGAGGCCTGAGTGTACCCTGATTGTGACTGTGTGTGAGACAGTGCATGTGTGTGTGTGTGTGTGTGTGTATGTGTGTGCGTGTGTGTGTGTGCTTGTCCCTGGTCGGGTCCACTCGGCTGTGAAATGAGTCAATTAAATCAAACAGGTCTTTAATAAGTAAATATGTGTACCTGTGTGTTTGTGTGTGTGTGTGTGTGTGTGTGTGTTAAAAGGTAGTTTTGACAAAATACTCTTGCATGTTTCCACTTACTTTAAACCACAACCTGCCAGAAAACGCTCTTGAGTTGCAGGTTGTCAAACTTCTGACTGTTCTTACTCACTGACCAGCCTGAAAGTCTGGGATCAGTTCCTCTAAATTAAAGTGTAACTATATCAGGAAGACTCCTTTAAAAAAAGAGCAGGCGCTTATAAGTTGATATGATATCAAACTTTTTGACAGCAGGTTTTTAATAGTTGACCTTTCAAGCCAAGTGAATTATTCTGGTCTTAAATGACCCATCTTGTTATTTACTTCTTCTTGCGTTAACTCATCTCTGGTTAGATTTCACACAACAGTGAGGACGTGAGGACACAAGGAGGGAAATCAACAAAGAAATCAGGCAGACAGACAGTCAGCAAGTCCGACCTTCGTCTCAAGGATACTGCCCAAGCACATGTCAGCAGGCATCTGTCCTTCTGAAGTGTCCTTGAGCAAGTATCACAAGCAGAGTGAGGGATCCTGACTGAAAGAGTCTGATTCTTGGTTTAAGTTAGTGAGATCAGTGCAGGGTTTGCTGAGTGACTCTGATGTTATCTCTGGGACTCGTAGTCAAGAGTTAGAGCCACCGCTCTGTGTATTTTACTTCTCTAAATTCTCAACCTTACCAACTTTCTTTTTCTTCCTCACCTACCATGAAACAGACGAGCAAATAAATTCATTTGAAGATTCCTCTCTTCATAAGCACAAGACCTGCAGTGCCTGGATATCTTGAGCACATTACTCACAGAGCTGAGCTGAATTCAGGCCCTGGTGAGTCTGTGATGGGTCAGTGAGTGGACTTTGGCTGCTTCAGGAGGCCTTAAGCACTGACTCTACTGGGATGCCTTTGCACTTTGTAGAGATTAATGTTTTCAAGTTTGTTTGTGCACAGTGTCATCTATTATTACTCCCAATGTTCTGTTTTTCTGACCAGAGATGGACAGAACACAAAAACAACGAGTCTGTGGGAGTGAAGGACAGAAAACTCTAAATGACAAGAGGAAGGTACAAACAAAAGAACCATTTGGCTGCAATCCCAGGCTGTGTGAATGTGTGTTTATGTATGTGTGTGCGTGTGTGAGTGAGTGAGAAAGCGCCTGCCAGTCTGTCTCCTGTACACAGGGGGCCTATACACCCCTGATTTAAATACAACCACACTCCTTATCTTCTAAACAATAGCGCTTTAAATTTTACCTCTTCAGATTCTGCAGAGGAATCGTTTGTTCAGCATCTGGAGAACTGATCTATCAGAGTATTTCTGTGTAATCCTTCACTCTGCATAAAAACTACAATTTTGCTGTTATTCAAAGCTCCAACTCAGGGTTAAAAAGATGTTTTATTTTCCAAGCAACTGAAACACTTCATCAATCTGCTTCTGGTGGCTAATATTGACAAGAGTTTCATGTTTTTGTGCTTTAGAAAGTTAATAACCTGTTGAGTACGAGAGTATGAACACATCAAGGTATGAGAGGCTCACAGGAAGTTAATGATAGGGGTTCATTGTTGAATAGCTCCATGTGGCCTTCAAGGACATTTATGACAAATTGGACTGATTGAAACTACTTCAGCATCCTTGAACACATTATTTGTTTGAAAAATGGAATTAGAGACATACTGGACGATACAGAGGCTGACGCATACTCAGGTATCTGTGAGTCTACTCTTGTTCCTTTATTTTTTTATGTTCCAAACAAAATTCCTTTCTTGAGAAAGTCTCATGTTTCAATACATGGATATCAAACAGCTGTCTGCTGTCCTTGTAGTGCTGCACGACTTGGCCAAATTGTGCAGTTATGAATATTCTGGACAATATTTGGAAAGACAATTTGCATTTGGAATTAAAAGTAATATAAGTCTACACTGCAAAAACTGAAATTTAAGGAAGTCATTATGCCTTATTTTGATGAAATTTGTCTTATTTTGTTGAAATGCTGAGCATCAGCATCACTCAGTGTCACTCAGTTCAATAGAGCAATGGAGATGTTAAGGTCAGGGTTGTGGCTTAGCACCTCAACATAAACTTTTCCTGCAAGAAAGTGCTTAATGTTGAAATGGGGCTCAGCATTTCAACATACCACATTTGCTGAAAGGAAAAGGCCCCCGAGCCCAGCTGTTCTGTTACTTGTTCATTTAAAATGATGTTTTTAACACTTTGTTTTAGTCTGGATTGGTTTCTGTCAGTTTGATTTTTTTGTTAAGGCTGAAGCCTGTTGATCCCATATTTTTCATTAATGCAGATGAACAAAAATAAATGCTGTTTATTGGAATGTGTGCAGCTACAGAAATGAAACCCATGTGCAAGAGACCTGAAACTGCAGTTCTTCAAGAGCCCCCTGGAGGCTGGCTACAGAAATACAAAAAACCGTGTACACAACAAGCCAAAAAACAAACAAACAAACAAACACAAAACCAACAACAACAAAAAAACAACGGATCTTTTTGCTTTTATCAATATTTCAACGGCCTTGTACAAAAAAAAGAGGCTGGAGGCCAAACTTAACCAAAGCTAAGTCGAGCTCAGCATTCCCAGTGTGACCCAGGACGACAATAGGTTTCAAAACTGTCTCAGAAAAAACTGGGTGACGTCACAGAGGCTACATGTAAATATTATGCAGCCTCTGGGCATAACACAAGCCCCCCGCTGTGTGTGGATGTGTACAGACTGTGACGTCACTTCACTATGCCAACACTGGATGTGGTAGTAGAGTCAACAGAGGGTGAGACAGGATCACTGTGGGTCAGCGGAGCAGGCAGAGCAGTGCTGTGTGTTTGAGAAACTCCAGTCTTTACATGTCCTCTCACATGCTTCCATGACAACACCAGTGTTGTTTATTGTCAGCTGAGCTTCATGACAATTAAATTACGATTCAAATATTTTTGTCACACTTTGACAATTAAGTTCTACTTGAGGCTGATACTTTCTGTCCAATTAGTGTTTGAATAATCTATGAAATATATCAGTGGCTCATAACGTTTGGTAATTTAACTTTGATTTCAACTTAGCTATCATTAAACAGCAAATTTGATCTGCAGGAAGCAATAAGACAAAAGTAGAGCACATTGAAAATGGAAACAGACTCTTTACAGCTCAAGTGAAAACAAGGATTCTCCCTCCACACCTAATTAAATTCAATAATTAATAAATTATTCATTCCTTCTTTGCACATTAAACCAGAAATTTAAAGGAGAGGTGTTGCAAAAGTTGAAGTTTGGTCAATGTTATGTGAAAAATATTAGCATTTAGTTAAGGCACGATCACAGAGAGGAGGAAGGTGGAGCATAAAGCACATACACAGACACACAGACACAGCAAGAAGACAAACATGCACTTATCAATACACACACAGCCACACACACGATCCTCTATGCTTATACACTTGACTTGTATGTGTGCTTGTGTATGTGTGTGTGTGTGTGTGTGTGCGCGGGTGCTTGTGTGTGTGTGTGTGCGTGTGTGTGTTGGTGTAAAAAGAAAGAAGGTGAATGCGCACATGTTCATGTGTCATCAGCAGTTTCAAACCTGCTGACCTGACATAAAATCCAGTGGACACGAAAAACATCACTTTTCTCTTCCCATCTGCAATATCCCAGCTCAATAACAGGGACCTTAAAGTGTGTTTGTGTGTGTGTGTGTTTGTCAGTGTGTTTGTCAGTGTGTGCCTTTGTTTGATAAAGAGGTGAAAGAGTTTAAGACAGAAAAAAAGGGGAATGTGGAAAAAGTGTTCTGTTAACAGAGACACAAACCAACAGCTATAAACTCACAACTTATTATCATACCAGTCAAGGACTGTTCGCGTGTGTTTGAGTGTGTGCACTTCTGCAGTATGACTCTGTGTGTGTGTGTGTGTGTGTGTGTGTGTGTGTGTGTGTGTGTGTTTACATTTTGGAGATTAAGTGTAAGTAAGAAAGAGGGCAAGCAGAGAGAGCAGAGTGCAGCAGAGAGAGAGAGAGAGAGAGAGAAGAGGAAAAATGAGGGGATGAGAGAGGGGAACTGTGTGTGTGTGTGTGTGTGTGTGTGTGTGTGTGTGTGTGTGTGTGGTTCCTGGCTGAGCAGCTCCTCTCTATTTATAGAGCTGCGGCTCCTTCCTGTTTCTGGAGCTGTACCATCACGCCAGGAGGGGGTGGGGTGGGGGGCAGAGGGAGAGATGAGGAGAGGGAGGAAGTGTGAGTGGGTGTGTGGGAGGAGAGACTGGTCGTGTTTGAATCTTTAGTAAATCAACAGATCCACCCCCTCTCGTACTCTCTATCACTCTCTCCCTTTCTCCCCCTTTTCACCTCATCCCTTTTTACTCCCCCTCCCTCTCTTACTCAACATGGGCTTCACACACACCAGAGAGACAGAAGGAGAGAATGGACAGAACTAAAGCGAGCTTAAGGATGAGTGGTGGGGTGTTTTTGCAGCTGATGGTGAATTTATAGAGATTTGTTGCACAAGGAGACAGGGATGATTAAAAAGGAAAGTTAAAAAAAATGGTTAACCTCTGAGTACACAAAGTCACGTAGAGTCTGTAAGAAAGAAAACCTCTTTTGCTCTTCCTGGTTTGGATGCACAGGCAAAGTGAGATTTCAGCAAGTTTGGTTGTCTGGTGATACTAAAACAACTGTGCACTCAGGAGACTGGCGTGAACATATGGAGATCTCCTATACTGCTGTTGTAGGAGGAAAAGGCCTAATGAAGCCACAAAAATATTGAACCATTATTTTAAAAGCTTTTGAGCAACTTCTGTGTTGTGCTGATTCCAGTGATCTTTGGATGAAATCTGAAATTGAGTTTCTCTTGGATGAAATCTTAAATGAGCACCATTAAATTCTGTCATGAGTTCATGAAAGGAACACAGTTCCTTATTTTAAATCTTTTATCAGCTTTTCCAAGCGGCAAACTCAAGCTGTGAGAAATGAAGCCTTGGCGGAAATGCTAAAAACTTGAAGCTGGCTGAAGAAAGACAGAGTCAAAAAAGCTGAACTTCACAGAATTAATAAACATGTTTACATCCTGGTTCAAAGAGTGGCATTGGTCTAAGAATCTCATTTCTCTACAAGTACACACTGTAAAAGGGTGAATGGTTATAATTTTTTATTTTCAAAGTTATTCAACTCCACAGATTTGCCCGTTTTAAGGCGTAAGTTACTGAACTGACAGGTAAGTAACTTGTAGCTGTCCACAAAGAGGCTGAAGACCCGCCCCTTTGACTGCTTCAACAGAAACTCTGTATCATTTAGAAGCTCATTTCTGCCAGTGAAACGCATTAAAATGAAACACTTGATTTGTTAAGATTTTTTGCCCATATCAAAGAAAAAAGTCAACATTTTCAGAAAAATATAAACAATTATGACATGAAAAGTAAAATTTTGAGATATAAAGTCAACATTGTGAGGACAAAAAGTTAATATTTTGAGAGAGAAAAGGTAAAATTCTGAGTTAATTGGGTCAACAGTTTCAGATATTACAATCAAAATTATGAGGAAAAAAGGTCAAATTTTTAAGATAAAATGTCAAAATGTCGTGGATAAATGGTCAAGATCTTGAGATAATGAGCTCAGAGTTTTAAGGGAAAAAGTGATTTTTTTTTTTTATATAGATGTCAATTTTTGACTCTTACCTCATAACTTAGACTTTTTATCCTAAAATTGAGACTTTTTTCCTCAAAATTTAATCTTTATTTCTTTTCTCAACTATTTTTTTTTTTTAACTATTATCTTCACAGAAGTTATTGAACTCTTCTACAATTCTTTTGGCTAAGGTAATAAAATGCAACAGTCTACGTTGATCTGTCACATCGCTGCTGTCGGAATGTGAATTCTTGTACCCAAGTCAATGGCAGAAAAAAAGAAGGTTCAAAAAAGCAAAAACAAAAACAACAATGTAACAGTCCAGTTTCTGTGGCTTTATACTTCCTGTTGAATCCACAGAGTAGTCTCGATGCTGTAGGTCTGCGTAGACCTTTTCTGAAGCCAAAGCCTACATGTAACTCTGAATGCACTTCCTCCCAAATTTAAGTACCCGTTGAAATCACGTCTGCTACATGGGCTCTTGTTTCCTCTATTTACAGCAGGGGTCACAAACTCTCAAGCTCTCTGAAGTTTACAGAGAATCACATCTGTCTCATATGTGAAGAGAAAGTTGTTGTTCTTTCGGAGTTTAACCTCACACGACATTATTCAACTAAACATGCAGAGCAATATACAAAGTACCAGGAAGACGAGCAGACACAACAAGCTGCGTAGATAGAGAAAGAACTGTCAACGCAACAAAATGTATCAAGAGAGAAAGAAAGGAGGAAAATCAAAGAACAGGTCCAGACTTAGTGACGTCATTTTCAACCTCCATCAGAGCAAACGTGGTCCAGCTGTTTGAGAAGAGGCTCTCAGGTGTCTGTCAGCAAGAAAATCCTAATATGACTGTAAAATTTTTCATGTGGAGAAGTACATTTGTGTGACAAGATTGGATACTCAGGGGCCTTCAGGTAATTTGAGTTTAAGACCACTGGTATACAACATTTCTGGAATAACCACACATCAACTGTACATTTCATCCTCTCCTCTTCCTCATTGCTGGTAATAGTTCCTGTGTGAAAAACAGCAACGTATCGGCTTCAATCAAACATAATATGCTCACAACCACTGTGAAAAAGCAAGTGTAGCAGGGTCAGATACTGATGATCTGATGATCAGAAAGATCACACTACCCCGAGTACTGCAGAGCTACACAGATGCAACAAAGCAGAGGCTTGTTGTTCACCTGTTAACTATACTTAACCCTTCAGCCCTCAGAGCAGTTAACCTTTCACACTCTAGCATAGAAATTACCTCCAGTTTATGGCCATTTTGCTGGGAAGGGTTTTCTGTCTAAGCAGTACAACAACAGAAAACATTTGTTTCCCAATCCAGCTTCAGTATCACACATGAGTTCAAAACATTAAATAAAAAAAGATATTATCTCAAGAATAAAAATGTCTTCTCATTTCTTACTCCGTCAAACTTCACCAGCAGAGTTCTAAAAATATCACGGTCAGTGCCGAATAATGACTCAGCTTTATTCACAGAAATCCGACCCAAACACGGGCGCTGAAATTTAGTTTTAAAGAATAGCCAATCTTGTCAGTGATAGACTCATTTTACCACATGGGTCACAAATTGGCATCAGTATGAGAGAGACGCTGTTTTAAAAACTGCTTTAAGCCCCTTGTAGCGCCCCTGAAGGGAAACTTTGCCTACAACCCCAGAGTGATAAAAGAAAAACTCACGACAGAAATAAATCCCTACAAAAATTAACAACATGCTGCTCTGACTCCTGTAACTATCTTGTTTCAAGTGCGAAGTCACAAAATGTTTCCTCCACTGTTAAAAAGGAACTAAATGAAACCATTTTGGAGGAATTTTATGTGTTTTAGAAAAGGTCAAAGGCCATCAATGAAAACTGGAGAGCCAAACAGTTTTTATTAAACCTTTCTTTTGAGAGATTTTTTTTTAAAGCATTTCAAATTAAATTTGTTACTGGGAATCTCTCTGAGACGTTCAGACAATCAGCACCACTCAAACAATTTTCTGTCATCAATCCAGAGAACCTGAGTAATACTGGAGATGTAATATAATTTTTAAAGTTGTTCGAAGAGGTGGATAGCTACAGCTGGTGATCCTGAGTCTCTGTTTCTGTTTTAGAAAAAAAGAAAACCTTTATAAGAAATACTAGCTGCCTTCTCTTCACAGTGGTTAACATGAATCCCCCCTCACCCCTCACACTGTCTGTCTGGATGAGCAGTGTTCAGACATGACTCATTTGGGGAAAATAGAAAGTTTTCATTTATTTCACATGGCTGAAGAGGAGATCACTCTCTTTTATTGTTGGGGTATCAAAACTCTCAGAGCTTCACAGAGAGCTCAGGAGTTTAGGAGTGTGGCCAACAAAGCTAGCACCAGGCTTTGGACCTTTCTACAGGTTAGTGTTTGCATACATGTGCTAATTACACATATCTGTTTTCTAAATCAAAATGTGCAAAACTGCATCAGAAGCCTTCTGACATCTGTGCAAGTTTCTAGCCTCATTGTAGTGGTAATCAACCAAAGCCAAAGCTGTTGTGATCAGCTGAGATACAACATATGCTCAGCATTTCAGATCTATTATGGAATATTAATAACTAATATAACTGACTAGTTGTTTTAGTGTAGACTCGAGAAATTTTTGAACAATAGAGTTCCATATATCCTCCATCTTTTTGGTCAATAGCCTGGTAAGGTCACTCAAAATGTAAACAAGGGGCAGAGGAAATTTCAGTCACACCGTGGGACCGCTGGAGTTGGACAATCAATACAGATATTGTAGGATTGAATTAAGTCTCTCTTCTAATTTGTAAATAAATCAGGAGATCTGCCTGATATCTACCTCTGGTCAAGTATCAGTCCAATATCTGACATGGAACTGTATTAACCAGTTCAGAAACTTTTTGGTTCACAACAGTTCCATGACGTACATTTTGGGATAGAGCTCCAAAAAGAAGATGCTAAAATGCTGTTTCTGTTTGTCTTCAAACTATATTTGTTTACATGATTTATTTACCTTGATAGAAATGCAGACTTGAGCTCGGCTCTTGTTTGTAACTGAGTGTGATGAGACGCTACAACAGCTCTAGCCTTTTAATGAAATGGAGTCAAAATTGACTTTTTTCCTCTTTTACTGGGTCATTTTTGACAAAGCTTATCCAAAGTTTGGATTGTTATTACAGTTCACCATGATCATCTTTTCACAACTGTCAACGTGTTGAGTCACATGTTGTGTCATGTTATGTAATGTTACACAGACACAGCAGGTCCCTTCAGACAAAAAAAAAAAAAAAAAACCTTCACGTGCAATGCCGGATCCTCACTTAAGTTTAACCCTGAAGATTTGTGCTGCTGTTTGGAACTGATAAGTGGAAAGGAAACCAAATCCATAAATCTTGGAAATTTGGAACCGGCCCTGAAATGGAACCGGTTCTGGATACTCAAGCTTAAAGGCAAAGTGCTTTGGAAAGGCCTGTTGGGCTTATAGGAAGCCCTGATTTCGAAAAGTTCTTTACAGTCAAAAAAACCTAAGGGGTAAATTACAACTCAGAGTATATTAATGAAGAGAGTAAGGATGAACTTTCCTACAAACGCTCATAAATGAACATCAAGTTTGTTAAAAAAAAACAGTCTTGTTCAATACCAAGGCATTGTTCTGCCATGCTTAAGACTTCAGGTTGGTTGCAAGCCTGTGAAAAGTAGTTATCGTAAGTATAAACTGTCCATGTACAGATTTGTTAAAAACTCCAAATCTCATACCTGTAGAAACTCCTGACACTGGCCATTCATGGTTCACAACTATTAATATCTGAAGTATCAAAGGAGAACAATAAAGCGTGTTATATGTTTGTCCAGTCTTTTTAATGCCAAATCCTGATTTTTACTAGGTTAAAATGGATAGGACGACAAAGTAAAGCAAGAAAGAAAAGTACAGTAAAGGGGGGCACTGCTCCACGGCCAGATGGTCACCAGGAGGGGCCTGACAGCTGTGAGTGTGTGAGCGTGTGTGTGCGCAAGTGTGCAAGTGAGGGTTTCTGGATGTGTGTATCTGCGCAAGAGAAGGAGATAGGGACAGATTGAGCCCAACACCTGTCCTCCCTGGACGCAACAACAAAAGAGAAAGCAAGAAAGGCCAGCTCAACTCAACATGAGCAACATGAAACACACACAGAGAAGAGCTCTGCGGAGGTGAGAGGAAAAAAACAGCAACAGATCGCACAAAACCAGAGGAAGAATAAGACGATAAAAGAGGCAGGTTGGAAATAAAGGGAGGGATTTACACTTTAGATCTTTTATTGAAAGCCTCTCTGTTAACACACTGACAGAAATCCTCTGTCTGTGTGTTAACACATAGATTGTTTTCTCTCAGAATGACATCTGCAGCCAAAAACAAACCTGTTTATGTGGAACAAAGTATAAGTCTGTGTATAAGTCTACCCTTCCACTATATCTCTGTGCATTTCATAGGGGCTTCTCTGATTGGCTCAGTTGGGCGATGTGCCACAGAAGGCGAGCGTACGATTGGCTGTGTTGAAACCTAGCTGGTTTCTGCCTCTGCCAGAGTCTGTCGTGAGGGCAGACTGGTATGCTCACACACACACACACACACACAGTACGAGCATGCACACACACAGATTTATGGATGCTCAGTAGCAGGAATGATTGTTTTTTTCCTCTTTTTCACCAGTTTTCCCTCTCTTCACTGTTGCCTCTGAGCTGAGGGGGAGAGAGCGAGAGAGCAGGAGCTACAGTGAGGGAGAGAGAGGCTGCTATGGTAACAGATCACTGTGGCAGCGAGTGGAGGGGCCCTGATGGCTATTTGGCAGCGATGCCAGAATCTCACTGGCTGCACACACGCGTCAGTGTCAATGAGTGTGTGTTAAGCGTGTGTGTTTGACCAGGAGACATTCTGAATGGGGAAGTGCATGTGTGTGCAAGTGGGAGTGTTTCAGGGAGGAATGAACCAATGAGCGTGTGTGTGTGTGTATGTGTATGTGTGTGTGTATGTGTGTGCTCTGTGCTCCAGATGTCCTCAGTCGTGCAGATCAATGGCCACACGAGAGCACATCCCACTAACTTGAGTCACGACACCGTCTCCTTATTCCTCTCTCTGCCTCTGGTATATTAAAGCTGCACGACTCCTCCACTTCTTCTCCCTTCAAAGAGGCTTGAATGATCAAATACTTTCCTGTGGACTAACCAATCAGCTTCTTAACTATCCATTTCAGACATGATCAATCAGCAACAAGGTGTTATTTCACAAAGTTAATGTTATTCCACCTCTCTCTTCCTGGCTGCCTTTAGTTTCTCCTCTCTAATTTTTCCGTGCGCATAACTAGGTCATGCAGTTGTAGACTGCTGTTGCCTTGCCACTGTGAAATTCTTTGAATGTGTGTGCGTGTGTGTTTACACAGCCTGAACACACGTTTCAGACCTGGAAAGAACAAAGTCCAACCTGGCATGCTCACATTCAGGAAACAAATGTCAGATCCAAGCATACACTCAAAAAGGAAGCACACAATCAAATAAAATGTTTGTTTGTTTCTTTATAAAGGGTGACATTTGGGAGTGCTATGACAACGTGTGTCTATTTGCGTTGCACCGACACTTTAACTGAAAACGTGCAATACATTACATGGAGACATTTTATACTTAGCAGCATCAAAATTTGAAAGCCACTGCACATAGCCTCACAGTTTTTATCTATTTAGATAACCTGCTTGTGTGGACTGACTGAACCTGAGGGACATGTTCGTGGTTACCTTGTGACTTTGTGTAACAAGTTTTAATACAACACCTTTCACATTTGCCAGGTGACAGTTAAACCAACATCAATGGCGCTGAAATTGTTGGATGATATTCAGTGATGTCACTTGGAGTCTTTTATGCAGATGTGGCAAATCTTTAATCAAAGCCTTTTTTCAGATTATTCAGTTTGATAAGTTTGTATGCTGAGGCCCTGCTTACACGTGAACGCTTCAGTGTTTGAAAATGCAAGCATGCATGTCAAGCCTATAGGTGGCGGTATAACTGTAGGAGCAGTGCACATAACAACGGTTTAGAGGCTGAAGAAGAGGTGAGTCTATCATCTGGAGTTTACATTCAAAACTTCCCCAATGATTGCAGAAATGGTGCAAGAGCTGCACATTTTGTTGGAAGGCAGTTAGCAGATTAAGCAGCACGAGAACCAAACAGTAGATCGCTATTGTTGTTGTTGTACACTTCACACTTGGCACAGTGAAGGTTTAATGCGCACATGCAGAGCTAAGTGTAACATGAGCTTCTTCACTGAAAACTCCGGCTTGCCATTTACACAGCAACAGTGGAAACAGCATTTCAGGAAAATTCCACTCTGAAGGCTGTTTTCTAAAGTTTGCATTTTAGGTCTGCTGAAAAGCCATTTCAGTGTAAACGGGAGGCCGAAACACAACAAGACTTTTGTGTTTCACCCTAATACCGTTGTTGTGCAAATGGGACCAAAGGTACACTCCTACCCCTGGTGATTTTGGTTTGCTAATTGAACTATCTTGCATTTGGTAAGTGAGGCCACTGTCACACTGGCCATCTGTACTGTGCTCAAGCTCCTTTCAACCCAGAAGTCCAGTTTGTTTGGCTGGTGTGACTCATGTGTACTGGCTCAGTGGTAACTCTCTGGCACCTCCTGCTCAAAATCCAAAAAGTCAGAAGGATCAGAAGGCTCCATTTTCACGGTTTGTATTCATTCTGAAAACCAAAATCAAGCAAGCTTTTGTGCAATGCTCGGGCACAGTTCATTTGCTTGGTGTTGGCACACTTCAGAGAGGTGTACTTCAGCATGTAACACTTCATGCATGATCACAACGGGGACATGATGAAAATCTAAAATGTGTTATACTCTTCCTCCCCAAAGTTTCTGACCCCCTCATATCGTCAAAAGTCCAAAAGTAACCAGTAAAATGTTCACACTGATAAGTTAATCAACAAGTTTGTTAGAGAGAGTTGGAGAAGTACCCAGCTCCTTTCCCTTAAATAGTTTCATTAATAAGAGAGTCAGGGGGTTATTTATGTGTCACAAGTGATCTGACCAACACTTTTTGCGTTATACCTGAAGACTGTGTATCATTTGGATGTAGTCTTTGCTCCATGAGCCCTCTGGCGGGGGCTATATTGCAACGGGAAAATGAGGAAGGTATTTTCCTGATGGGAATGATGCAAGCTAGAGGCCTCCTTACTAACAGCAGGTTGCCTGTCAGGCCAGTGAGCTGAGCTGCGACTCTGACTGGAAAAACTTGTGATCTTAATTTCTTTTAAACTGCTGGGATAGAACAAAAAATCACTCACAGTGCAGTGTGCAGATAGTGACAGTGATTCAGACCCAAGCTGTTTTTGAACCGGGCTGTAAATAAGTTTTATAATGCTGTAAAAGTGTGTTTTTGTTTTTTTTTGTTTGTTTTTTGGCTCGTTATGTTTTTGATTTCAGGTCTTTCTGCAACCAGCCTCAAGCAGGCTGGAAGAGAACTGCAACTTTGAACACTTCCGCATCGGCTTCATTTATTTTACAATGGATGTTGTCCCTTGATTGTAACCTCAAGATGGTTGTCTCTTTACTTTGTGTGATTATTTACCGCTCTGCCTCTGGACAGAAGTCATGAAAACAGGACTAATCTATCATGGTTTTTATAATACAGCTCCCCATCAATCACTGCCGCTCCTTCTCTAACACTGTTTTTATTTGATTCATCTCATCTCATGGCACAGTGATCTTCATTTAATGCAACAACAGCTCTGTGTTGTCTCCAGTGTGTTTGTACCTCTCTCCCTCACTTTTTGCCCATATCAATCTTCTCCTGCATGTCTCTCCAACCACATCACCCTCTGTCTATCCAGCCCTGCACCATGCCTCATCCCCTCTCATCTGTGCAGAGCGGGCAGACCCATCATTACCCCAGCATGCATGTATTGATCCACTGCCCCAGTGTGTTTGTGTTATTTTAAGATGCTCAGACCTGTAATCAGTGTGTTAATGATAGTTATCACCAAAGCCAAAAGCCCTGTGCAGTTATTCTGAGTGTTTGGATAGCAGCGAGCGGCCGGCTGACTGAAAACTCACATACAAACAAACACAAACACACACGTAGGTGTGAGAGCAGGTTATGAGGGTGGATGGAGGCGTGCTGGTCTTCTAATGAGGGTTAGAGCTGCTCTGGGACTCGTTGGGTTGAATCTGTAGTGAGGGCTGCTTCCTGCTGTCTGTCCATCATAAAAATGAGACTTCATAGCTCACACACTTTCTCATTATCGCTCCTGGTCCACTGCAGTCAGATATTTGTGTATGTGTGTATGTATGTGTGTGTGTGTGTGTGTGTGTGTGTGTGTGTGTGTGTACTGTGAATGGGAAAACAAAACAAGTAAACACATATCAGAGAACATTGACATCATCTGTGCCCATGAGCGTTGTGATTTTAAAGATATTATACACGCCTGCAAGATAGTCATGGGATTGCATCTGATTTTTTTTTTTTTTTTGTGCATTGACGCAAACAAAAAGTGCATGTGTGCATGTGTATGTGTGTGTATGTGTGTGTGTCTTGTACACAGCTGCTAAACACAGCTAGAAGGCAGGATATTGTACGTATTGTTTTAGTCTCATGGTGGACTTCTGTATGAATTTTGCATTTTTATCAACATATAGTAGCCTTCCCCCCATGCTTACACACACACTAATGCCAGCACACACACACACACACACACACACACACACACACACACATAGCATTATCACGGCATGTAAACAAACAAAGGTGCACATACCCCATCATACATGCACAAACACACACTAATCAGATGCTGAATTTTATCACACTACCCTTCTGTAGGCAAATCAAGATTCACATACAGGGTGAAGCACACACACAAGATACACACACAAGATGCACACATTCACACACAGGCAGACAGACAGACATACACACAAAGCTTTGCCAGTATAGATAAGCCCTATTTGGCAGTGTTGAGGAAGATGCATTTCAAAGGTAAATGACATCATTATCATATAAATGACTTCCAGCCCAACACATCTGCTAATGTAGCAATGCACGTGCGCGTACACACACTCACACACAGAAGCAGAGCAGAACACAAACCACTGTTGGTGCAGCCCGTCACAGAATATGGACATAAAACTCCGACTTATTCTGCATACACACATTTGCGAAACAATTTCAGAACCAGATGCCATCAGGAAGCTTTAATAGTGTCAGTTCAGAAGGACCAGCCTTGAGGTTTGGTGGTAGATCATGTCTCCATCACACGGTGTGTAAAAAGCCGTGGTGTGTTGCAGCGCCTCAGCTGTCCAAAGTTGGGTGTTGAGTCTGAGCCTAACTCCAAAACTAGTTAGTTTGGAATCGAAGTCATGTCCGTGTTGGGTTACACCACACAGACGCAAGGTTCATCTCAAACTAGCCGACTGTAACAGCCAACGTAACATTAGGCAAATGAGAAGCTTCCTTCTTTGTAGTTCAAACATTTGGACACTTATTTTGGACGAGCCAACGGCTGACCAGAACAGCAATGTAAAGTTATGTTATGTACATCACACAGCTTTTTACCACAGTGAGTTTCAACACAGAATGTAAAATAACAACAGTGATATTAAGGCTAAATAAAGCAGTGTATCAAACCGAGCTGTTGATATCCTGAAATACACTTAGAAGTGACCAGGATAATTTTGCAGCTCCTTTACCAGCAGGTGAAATTCTCTTTGCTCTTGTTTTGTGTTCAGAAATGGATGGACCCAGTGTTTACTTTCTTCTGCTCAAGAAGTGAAAGAATCACAAAATCCTCAACACTGCTTGATAAAATTAGCCAACTTTTGCATTTAATGAAAAGAATAAACGCATCGGAAGATTGTGGATCCAACAAAAGTCATACAAAAGTTCCAAGATGTGTCATTAACATGTACTGTTGGTGAATCCTAGTTATGTCCTAACCATACTCTGCATGAATTATAGACATAGTCTCCCCCATGTCAACCATCTGTTCCTGATGCAGAGTAATGAAGTTGATTGTCCATGGGATCCATATTGGAAATCACGTGGGCTTTGAGCCTCTTAACTAACAGCTGTATGGCACCAGGAAAAGCAGCACCTTTGATTGAACAAATGTAAAGATGAGCTCAACGGATTACTGTTTACTGAGTTAAAACTATACTCAAAGACATTAAGCACAAATGAATATGAAACATTCTTATAATGGTTATGACCACACATACATGATACATAAATCGAACGCTGGCAGCTTAAAGACCCTGAACATACACGCCAATTGCAATCATGCAGCTATTATCCAACTTAATTAAAACAATGATAATTACATGATACAATAGAGAAAATGCTTTACACAAAGAAATCACTTGACCTAATCAGCCACATTGGGAAAATTTTATACCAACAGAAAACAAACAACAAAAAAATGAATTCACATTAACCCATCTTTTTCATCTTTCACTCGTTTTTCTGCAAATGCGTACATCACCAAAACACAACCATCCTAGAAGTCGCCAGCAATGGTTCCACTGCTACCATAACTTTTTTTCCCCACTATTTCTGCAAACATGAACTTAACTATTTAGTTATTTTCTGCATTTTTTAAATTTTCGATAACTAACTCATTTATTGGCTGTTTTTTTAAACCAGACTGTACTTTTTTTTAATGCCATAAAAGTCTGTTTTTTGACTTGGTGTGTATGTGGTTACTGGTAACTCGACAGCCAGCCCCTCAAATGGATACTCAATGAACTGCAGCTCTTAGCACTTCTGTAAAGACTTCATTTTGTGGAGCCGGGTGTTTCCCCTTGGTCCTACCAGTGCTCATCTACCAACCCCAACCTCACCAAGCAGAGCAAACGTAACTTGGCTCTTTATTTTATTAAGACTCTAAAGTTTGAGACTCATACTGATACAAATGATAGCTAAAGAAGATAATAGATTTCTACTTTTCTTTTAACAACAACAATGAATGCAAAGCTATGAAATTCACATTGAGGTATTACTGTATCGTGACACTTGGCATTGCTTCAGGTTTTTGCTGTTGGTGCCTTCACTTTGACAGCTTTCTGCTGTTTTCTAGCTGTGGAAAAGCAAACAGGCTCCATACGCAATTATTTTCCATTCAGAGGAACGAGAGAATGTGTGAACAAAGTGTTTCAGTAACCAGAGACAGAAGCCTGGAGTGCTGCAGCTGTGTGTGACAGCAGAGGTTATGGACGCGTACAAAGGAGAAGAAGGGTCTGCTGTGACACGAGATTAAGCTCAGATAGAGGCACTACAGCTCCCATACAGCCGTCACGGACTGCTAACATAAAGCTAGAGCTGGAGACACTCTGTCATGATACAGAGACAAGAGGAAGCAGGTAGACGACGCTGACTGCAGCAAAGCTGTGATGGCCGTTATTGTCCTCAAGACTAGGACGGCTTTTATCTGCTCTCCAGGCTCACAAAGAGGAGCGAGGGAGAGAAAGAGAGGGAGGGAGGGGTAAAGAGAGAGAGCACACAGACTGCCTGCGGCTCGCTTTCAACATCTCAATGACTACACACACTCCTCCCTCTCTCTCTCTCTCTCTCTCTCTCTCTTTCACCATGTTATTCTCACTGGTCCTCCCCTCCCTACCCAATCTGTACTCCTGCCTTTTTCTCCTCCTACTCGCTCTCTCCCCTTGTGCCCCCGGGCCACAAACATCCGCATGTCACACACATGCCAGGAAACACAATGAACACACACGCACGCACGCACGCACACACACACACACACACACTGCTGTGGACACACACGCACAGACACCACCAACACTGAGGAACACCAGCGGTAGGCTTTGTTCCAGAGTGCTGGTTCCGGGGTCCTGAGGAACCGTTCATGCAAAACAGAAGTGTCTGCATAGTGTGTGTGTGTGCATGTGTGTGTATGTGTGTGTGGCATGCACACACGCACAACCCTAACCCCCCTACTGCCCGACCGCCCTCCCACCCAGACTGTCGCTTCTTAACACCATCACTTATTCATGTGAGTGAACATTAGAACAGGACTCTCCCTCTCTGTATCCGTCTCTCCATCTCACTACAGTGTCTGTACGTGTGTGTGTGTGTGTGTGTTTCTAGAAAGGGTGCTTGTTTGATCTGCATGAGTACATAGGTCGTATTAAATTGTACCATATTTGCGTGTGATGGTGTGAATTTCAGTGTATAGACAATAGAAACCACAAATTAAGACAGAAAACCTGTTTGCTCTTTACGTCCCTTTAGAGCCCAATTGTGTTTGTGTTTCTCTGTGAGTTTCTCTGTGTGTATTTGTAGATATGTTTGGTCTGAATCAGCCCCTGAGAGAAAGAGAAATAAAGCAACACAGGAAGTTATTAATTATTTTAGCTCTTATTAGGAGGAACACGTCGCATCGATACCCCTGGAGACGTGTCATGAACGCCTCTTATTGTTCTCTCGCTGACATACGCCGCTCTTCCCCTCCTCTCCCACCTCTTCTCCTCCCCCCTCTCCTCCTCTCACTGTCACATGTGCCTTTCCTCTCCTCCCCTCCTCCCTTCACTCTCTCTACTCTCTTCTGCTCACTCCTGGCTGTGACATGCACATCTCTCCTCCTACCTTCCTCATTTTCCTTTTTTTTTTTTTAAACTTTCCTCCAGCACCACGTGTCCTCCGTCTCAACCTTTTCACTTCCATTTCCAATCTTAGCCTCTCCTCACATCAGAAATTTCCCTCTCTCTGGTCTCATCTCTCTTTTTTACCTCCTTGCTTTTCCTCCCATGACACCGCCAACCTACCTTGAGCTTCTCATGTGCTCGCTATCCTCTCCCCTCCCTCCGTTTCTATCCTACATCTGACTAATCTGTGTCTCCTCCCCTTCACCCTGACACACACGCAGCTCACTCATCCCCGTGAACTGTCACACTGTTTGTGTTCCTGTGTGTGTGTGTGCGTATGTGTGTGTGTGTGTGTCTGCCTTGGGAGATCATCTGGAAACTCACAGCCTGCTTCAGCTCAGGAGCCGCCTCGGCTTTTATCCCCTGCTCATTCGCAATGACTCTACCCGCCCACAGCTCACTAAAGCAGCCAATGAGACGACGGCAGGGCACTTCCTCGTTTCAAACAGCGTGTGATTTAAAGAGGCACGGGAAGATCACACCAAAGACAGAGACGGAGACAAAGAAATAGGAGTTTTTGGTTCATAGATACATAAAGAGACAGCTGTCAACTGTGATGACTGGATGAGCATCTGATGTTCACAGCTGACCCTGCTTTACACCAAGATAAGGTCACCTGTGTCACAACAAAGGTTAATCATAGCATGTTCCCACAGAAAACCCACTGAGCTCTAAGTGATTTGATGTAGAAATGCTTCAAAAACTTGAATTTGATTTACATTAATCAGAAAAAGCTAGCAGGGTGTTTATTCATGATAATTTACGACCAAACTTCCCCTTCTTGGATTTAAAACCCCATAACTAAAGAAGAAATTGAAGGGAAAGTCTCAGGTTGGAGCCCATAACTGAGTTCTTGACCTGGGTTAGGTTTCAGACTTTAAGGGGAAACATGGTCAGCTACCCTTGTATGATCTTTTAATAATCCCTTCACTTCAGATCTGGCTTCATCTTTTCAATAATATCATTAATAAGATCAAATCTGTGGAAAAAATAGAAAATATTCATCAATACTCACTAAATTGGAAGAAGGTTTGGGTTTTGTTTGCACCTCTTATTTGTTCATCCACACTCATTCACTAACCCACGATGGGAAAATTACTTTGTGACACCTGTGTCTTCTCCACATTTTCTTGTCCATTAAAATTCAAACTGAAGTGTTGAGAGTTTTCTGGAATAACTGATGCAGAAAATCTTATTTTCAACAAGTTTGTTTAGCCCTTTTCACATGACCTTTATTGATGATGCGCCTTGACTGGCCTTTAACACTAAAGACAGCACTTTACTATTTACGCTACCTCCCACTGTGTTACTGAATTTTAAATTTTTGATAAGGAGGCACAAGTTGAGGAGATCGGGGCTGGCTGACTCCATTTAAAAAAAAAAATATGTAGCCAACAGCTAATTCCAGCATTTTCCTGAAAAATGTTTATACTTTATATTTTGGACGTTTTTGATCTGACACAACAGAAACACTTTTGCAACCATCAATAGTTGACACACTTCTACAACTGTACTTCTATCTGATACACTGATACTACAAAAAGTACTGCAGATCAGCTCCTGTAATTTAACACTGATAAATTATTGTTTTATGACAGGTCACTCTCCATTAATACAACCAGTAGCAACAGTTACTTGATGTCATGGTTCATCTCTATTTTATACTGATAATGCTACAACATGCACACTGGACTTTTTGTTTCGTTGTTCAGGCTTTTGAAGGAAATGAGCTCCTGTTTGTGTCATTGCACCAACATGACTGATGATGAATGAATGAATGAATGAAAAGAATGGATTTGCAAAGCAAATAAGGATGGCCTAGGAACAAGAAAAAACACTGAATTTCATAAGAAAATTTTGCCTCTCAATGAAGTATAATTCTGATTCACTGATAAACAAGGTGGTGAGAACAAAAATGGCTGATACACACCAGCATGAATATGACTGGGATTTTGCGTATGCACTTATTTCATACAAAAAGTAAGAACATTTTTATATATTTATTAGTGAAGAGGGCATTTCATGTCTGTGCATTTTAATAAGTTAAAAACTAGGTTCTCTGACTTATTGAGACAAAAACAACATTTTCAGGCTCAATTTGGGATTAAACTGTAAAATCAAGTAGTAAAACAGGCAAAACTTTTCAAACAAAAATATACATCCAACATGTTTAAACACAAGAATTCAAATCTTGGCTAGTGTAAATTATTTGCGTCATGGTTGTGAAAAAGTGTTCGCTGTGATGGAGCTCTTTTCGTTTGACCATGTGACCATGATTTGTTTCAGTTTGTCAACAATCGTAAGGAAGGATCCCATGACCGCGGCCGCGCCGTCTGATACAGAGAATCACACAGACCCTCTTTAGTATCTAGCTAGTAAAAAGCTGATCTATCATGACTAGTCAGCAGAGCTCAGCCAGGTCAGGACCATCTCTGACCTTGGAATCAGTTTGGAGTCACAATTGAGACACTAATTATCTATGTGTGTGTAGATGCATCTGTAAATACACACACACACAGATGCCAACACACATAGGCTGAAGCATGATAACTGTACAACAAATCTCTTATCATAACGTGTCTACTAACACGCACGTACACACCCACACACACTCTCAGACAGCTTTTAACAGTCCCTCAGACAAAGAAAAGAGTGCATCTCTGTGCAAGAGACCCTTGGGGAGACCTGATTCTGCACCCACCCTTTAACTCCCACATGAATGAACACACAGACACACACTCACACTCACGCTGAATGCAGAAAACACAGATATTAACCCACCCCCGTGCTTGACGGCCTATTTTGAAGGGTAACAAACAGGGTAGCAGACAGAAATAGGGGGAGGGGCAACAGGGTGCCTCAATGGCAACGAGGGCTTTATAAGCCAATTAGGAGTGCCGCCTGAACAACTGACTGACAGGGTGGAGAGCGTGACACGGATCACTGTCTGATATGAAGAAGGTGTGTGTGTGTGTGTGTGCGTGTGTGTGTGTGTGTGTGTGTATCATATTGCATTCCCCTCTTTTATTACTAAAGCTTTGGGCTAAATGGCTCTAATATGTGCACATAAACAGTGTCAAACACACACACACACACACACAAACACACACACATGCATGCAAACACACACACTCAAACACCACAGGGCAAACATCCACACGATCCCCTCCCTTGAGGTCCACCTCCTACACGCGAAGGCATTCAAAAGATCTCTTTGTCTCTCTATCGTGCCAGAGAAATAGAGAAAAATGAGAGAAAGAGAGAAGGATTCGGAGAGGGGAAAAAAGAGAGCAAAGAGGAGAAAAAGAGCAACGAAAGGGAAAAGGGTTTGCAGGAGAGCAAGGAGGAAAAAAGGGAGACCTGATGGGGGTGAGAGAGCGAGAGAGAGAAAAAGACGGAGGGAAAACACGGAGCAGGAGACAGGGGATTGGGAGGGGGAGCGGCAGAGGAAGACGAGGAGAGAGCGGGTGAGGAGATGGAAGCAGGGAGAGAGCACAGAGACAGCCGGGCTCCAGCACTGCTCTGAACTCGTTTGATCCAGTTCGTCTCGCCAGGCGTTCCTCGAGATGCATTCCTGTGGCTGGCTGGCGCAGAGCGAGAGAGAGACACAGGAAGATAGTGAGAGGGAGAAAGAGAGAGAGAGAGAGAGAGAGAGAGGGAGGGAGAGAGAGAACTAGAGGGTGAGACCAAAAGGGGGAGAGAATCAGGCAGAAGTTCGTCAGTAATTTTGCAAAGACAGGAATGAGAGAAAGCCTAAAAGAGGGATCGAATATCAACACACGCAAGAAATCCAGGAAAGGAAACAGCACGAGTTCACTAAGTGCAAAACATTACCTGCAACAAAAGTCAAATCACCCTGTCTCTTTCTCTTTTTATACTTCTGTTCCCTCACTACCTAAAGTCTGAACCATGAAATAGAAAATCCCCCCGTGAGCCGCAGAGAAAAGGTTCTGTCACATTGAACACCACGGACATGCAGCTGCAACAAAAGCAGCGAGCAGCGGAGAGCAGATGTGAGAGGAAAACACTTCAGCTTAGAGCCGACTCACAGCCCACAGAGTGAAGACTAAAAGGGACATTATAAGGAGTAATGGAAACCCGGGGAGGAAAGATTTATGAATTCTGTCAACACTGCCAATTAGGACGAGAGGAAAATGATGTCCATTTCACCCCTTCAGCTCCGCTTCTGAAAGTATGCCTGCCCAAGACGAGTCAGGAGCAGTTACATCCAAATATTCCACCAAGATAGTTAGGTGTAATTTGATTATCATCTGAAAACTAATTGGGTCAGATATATTTCCAACGTCACCCAAAAAAAGTGATGAGTGTTTCCCGCCTGTAGGAGGAGCCACAGATTGGAGTGCTCTCAGCAGCAGAGGCAGCAGGGACTTGGGAACCAGAGAGCCTCCAGTTTACATCCCAGCATGGTGCAAAATGAGAAAATTGCACTAAAAGCTAAAGATTAAAGAGTCAAGTAGGAGGGAGCATGTCAATAAAATGAAGAGCCATGTTATGTTTGTTCTACTTGGTGAGGCTGAAGTTGGTAGATGAGCACTGGTAGGACATAACCGGGATTACACGTTACAGACATGTCTCAGAGCACTGGGCTAGGAATAACAGTAAACAGGCCGCTCACCTTTGGACACCAAACTAAAACCTGAGTTGACAAAGTCTAATTGATGTCACTTTCCAAACTAAAAACATTATCTCATCTTTACATCCTAGAAAAAGATGTCTCAAACAAAAGAAAGTAGCATCAGGGGGCAATCAGGCTTAAGTACAGCACAGTTCAAATGGCCAGTGTGACCGCACCCACAATATTGTTGAAAAACACAACAAACTCCATTTTTACTCCACAAGTCTAAGTGTTCAGGGGAAGAGTATTTAACAAAACATAGTGGCTGGACAATTAACAGCCTCACAGTGTCTGGATTTGGTGTGAATTAGTAAAAATGGCATAACAATGTCAAACAAACACCAGAGTGTGAAGCTCTGAGATGTCTCTTAACCAGAAAATGATCTGAAGGTACAGTACAGTCACCATTTACAAAACAACAGCATGTCAGATTTTATATTGTACTATATGAATCCCTCATGACTCCACAGTGTTCATTGTTTATGAGGATTATGTGCACAGAGGTCTTGCCTTCTCAAAACAGACATGGAGCACAGCTTTGATGGATCAAAGCAGCTTCACTGTAGTGATGTGTGTCCGTGCTGGATAGAAGACTGATGTCTCACTGACAGCAGGTGATTTAGCTTGTTATGATGTGGCCGTGTTAAGTGCCTGGTTCAGGTCAGTCAGTTCAGACAGATGCAGCTGGTTGTGTGACACCAGTGACATCACTCCATGCATGAGCAAAGACTGTAATACAAACACTCCGATACAGTAGGTGGACAATATCATGGTTAGAAAGACTTTACTGTTGTTAAAATGCTTATAGTGCTTTAAAATGTACATACTTGCACATGCACATATTCAGGATTAAGAGATAAATAAAACTGATAATAAATACCAATAAAGATTGTTCCAATTTTTTTTTCAAAAATGGCTCCAGAGTTCAGATTTTGGAGCACACGTGACCTGTGCTCAGTTAAGTATCTTCTTATCTCATCTTAATTGTGATCACACTGATTGAATGAACTCAACCTTAAGGTCAAGTGGACTAGAATATGAGTCTGGGTCTTTTAATGTGAAACCACCTTTAGATGTGTCTCTGATAACAGACTCTGGCAGACTAACTTATCATATCTACGCATAAAAACAAGCCTGGTAAATTACATGTTGGTTTGTTAACAGGTAGTGAAACCAAGAGAAGACATAACAGAAAGAGCAGGAAGAGGGACTGATAACACTGAAGATGAAGTATGAGGTAAATAGAGCTGAATGATTCATATTGTCATGAAACATACATGAAACATGTGCTCACCATGATAATGGTAACAAGATCAAACCTTTTTCTTCGATGAGACAAGTAACCAAACGATTCCTTCCCACTTATAGAGCAATAAGAAGAAGAGATTGTAAAATATCTAAATTTCAGAGAGCTTTTCATCTGATGAAAAGTGAGAAGAGAAAACTTTTAACACACAAACAAAGTTGTCAGTTGGATCAGTGCATTAATACTAGTGTGAAATGTGCAGCATGGATCCAAGTCGTGGACATATTGTACAACCTGGACATGTCCACAGGTCAGCGGAGAGGTACAAATTCTGTCCCATGTTCCAAATCAGTCACGTCCCCACCTGTTGAATCTCTGCAGGCTTGTTAAGCTCCAGGTTTTAAGTATTGCATATCACCGCACCCTGTCCGACACACCTCTCCCCTTCAAATCCTCCCAATGATCTCCACCCACAAGCCCCAAACACCAACCAGCTGCCTGCTTTTTCTCTCTTCTCTTCCACTCATTCACTGGTTCACATCCAGTGTGACAAGTCAAAGACTGGTCGTCAATTGCTTATGTGTGTGTGTGTGTGTGTGTGGTGTGTGTGTGATGTGCGGTGTGTGGGTGTGTGTGTGTGTATGTGCCTTCTTCACAAAGGCTGAACACACTCACTACCGTGAGAGTGAGGTGGTAAAGATGGGTAAAAGAAAGAGGAGTGAGATGGGTCAATTACTGCAGTAAATTGAGAGCGTGTGTGTGTGTGTGTGTGTGTGTGTGTGTGTGTGTATGTTTTCAGAGCTGGGGGAGGATATAGTCTGTCATTACTTCCTTCCTTCAGGGTCCCTTTTTATGCATCTATAAAACAGCAGAGCTGCCTGAGGGTCCCCCTCCCTCTTACCTCTCTGTCACACCTCCCAACTGAGCTATCCTGTGTCCCACCTCTGTTACCTGCTTTAACCTCACACACAAACACACGCACATATATGCTGACACATAAATGCATGTATAAGAACTTTTAAAAAAACCTGGCCCGATGTTCCAAGAACTGCACACACTGAAGCTAAAATTCACATCCACAATTTGTTGTCCACTAAAATTCCTGCCCACACTTAGAGTCTCAGTCAAATAATTTTAGGAATATGTACATAATAACACAAATTCACAGAGATGTTAAATCTGTAGTGTTAATCCCGAATATACTGACTATAAGGATATAAGTCAACATAATGGGACAGTAGTTTTTTAACATGACTTCAAGCTCTGTCTCCACAGTCCAGAGTTAGTGTCAGGTTAAAGAGGGTGGGCGTGTGATTTCAAAGACATAACGTCAGCTGAGTGACAGAAAACGCAGGAGCATCCCCAGGAAAACCCTCAAGTAAACTTTGACAAAGAATAAAGGGTTATACTTTGAAGAAAGATTGCTGGGAAAATACGTTGGTTGAGTTTAAAGGTAGGGTCTGCTGGATTTTCCTAAAAAAATAAAATGCCAACTTTTCACAGGAATAGTCCTGCTAGATCGTCATCTATGGGCCTTTATACCTGTGTGTCAGTGTCTGTGTTTGCTTCAGCCCCTCCTCTGCCTGTATGTTAATGCTTTGGTTGACTCTGGATGTTTCTGGGTGGAGAGTAGTTGTAATATGGTTTTCCTAGATGGTGGCTGTAGCGCATTCTGAAGCTATTTGCTAGCTGCATTACAAAACATTGGAGAAAGGAGAATGGCAGCATTACATGGCAAAACGAGGAGAAAACCATGCCATTCAATTAGTCCCCAAACAGATGCAAGTGACTATTGAGAGGTATTTGTACTAAAAATACACACATCTAGATGGGACCAGTGGAAAGACTGGGCTGTGCCCGTTCCCAATAAGTCCCTTACAAAACTCCTGGTGTAACCAAGAGGGTTTTTTTTATTTAACATGCAGCCTTAAGCAGATTAAAAAACTCTTTTTAACTGATCTCGAATGTAACAGTGGTTGAACTGTGGTTCAATCTTTGGAAAACATC
This sequence comes from Thalassoma bifasciatum, assembly GCA_008086565.1. Taxonomy (NCBI): domain Eukaryota; kingdom Metazoa; phylum Chordata; class Actinopteri; order Labriformes; family Labridae; genus Thalassoma; species Thalassoma bifasciatum. The sequence goes on along the minus strand of RPOG01002145.1, from coordinate 12,154 downwards.
TCTATACTTCTGTGTTTTTGTGTCATCGCTCTGCAATACTCCTCCAAAACACAGGAGGGCACTGTGTTTTTTGTTTTGACCATCAGATCTATCATGTCTGGTCCCGCTTTGTTTCAATGTGGAGCTTAATTCAAGAACAGTCAAGTAAAAGATTTCTGTAGACCAACCAACAAACACATGCATGTGCATGAGGTGCTTCGAACAAACACATGCACACACACACAAACACACGCGCACACACACACAAACACACGCACACACACACACACACACACACAGACACACACACAAACACACACAATCAGCACGCCTGTCTCCAGTAAAGGAAGAGCAGGAGGATGAGTCTGATTTAACAAGTTCAGAAGTCTGGTTACTAAGGTGACAACACTCACAGTAATGGGTACACGTACAGTATTTACTGAACACCTGTCGACCAGCATGTGGGTGTGTGTTTGTGTGTGTGCGTTTGTGTGTGTTTGTGTTTGTGCATACGTGTACGTGTGAACATGCCAAAATGTCAATGTGTGCAAATGATCTGATCATATTAACATAAACATTTCGAGGTCTCATGACATGAAGCAGGATTGTGTGTGCGTGAGAGTGAGCATGTATGGATGTGATATAAGCAGGAAACGGGAGGCGAGGAATATGAGCAGAAATGCAGAGGAACTACTCAGTGAATATAAGATTCCCTGTGAGGTTTATGATCACTCGTTATGCTGCAGAAATGTTCTGTCGAGCCGCACTTCATATGCTTTCTATCTTATGTTTTGCTGATTTAGGCACCGTAAACTGAGGCTGAGCAGGATAACTGACGGGGGGTTGACAGCAGTGAAGGAAGAGGCAAGTACTCGAGGAGAAGAAGACACCTGCAAGTTCATAACCTTCCCAAAAAAGAAAAAAAACACAAAAGGTTTGCAAATTTTAAGCTGCACCTCCTCAATACATTTGCATCTCAAACCTGATGCATTAATTATTTCATAATCATTTTTTACTGCTTTTCAGAGGAGACATTGGGAAACCCTGCTAATCTCCCTGTAGTCCAAGAACCCTGGGTTTTTGTTTGGTGTGTGAAGACACCTTGAAGAGCAGCTAGCAGCTATTGTGCAGCTAAATTTTTTTTTTTTTTTTTGAGACTTAGAAGTGTGAAAGCACTTTGCTGTTGCACATGGTAGGTTTAAATGACTACTATTGAATATTGTGTTATCCTACATCTTTTATAAACTGCTTCAACACAGCTTTTGATTAGTCCATGTGGTTTAAGAGTAGGTTTAGGTACCAGGAAACCATTTCCACTTTGGAACCGTCTCTAAATTTCCCAGATTTGTGGTTTAGATTTTGCTAATCAGTTCCAAACAGCAACATAAATCTCTCAGAAATAAACTTCAGCAAGAAACGTGCACATGGTTAAAATGTACTAATCCTTCAGGACATTCTGTACTCGTAAAAGTGGAGAAAACAGGATCATGGCAGACCATGATCTGATTTTAAGGTTGGCTTCACTAAAAATGACAATGACACAGCGAGAGAGGAAGCACGTCCATTTTTACTGTGACTTAAACACAGTGTGGACTCTAACCCTTTTCATAAAAATGCCACATCAAAGCTGAAGCAACATCTTGTCACAATCACTCTATATTACTACTATTAGTATTACTAATAATATTCTTAGATGAATGCCAAGACAAAATGTAGAGAAAGTGGAGGAAAGTCTGTGAAGCGGACAAATTTGAAATATAGAAGGTTCACCTGAAATTTGCCATCAAGTCAGCTGAGTACAGGTTGATTTAATGCATTCTGTATGTTGTTAATATGAAGCCTAACAAGCAGGAGAAACATGTACATAAGGAAAGAAGTGAAATCTGTGTCACAGTTGACAATTAATTTTTATTGTTGGGGCACTTCGGCTGTATGAAGTTGGGTTAATGTTTGTTGTTGTAGTATTTGTTTTGGTTTTTTAACCCTCTAGAAGCAATGAAATAAGAGTGAGAAAATGACATTGACATTAAACTCTATTTATGAGACTATTTCTCTTCTTAAAGCAGTGAACCCAAAATTCCATTCCTGTTCTTTATGTTTTGTTTTTTTCCCCAGTGAACTGAGTTGGAGTTGCCAACATTCTGGTCTGTAACATCTATCTTTCCTGTAACCACTGGTCATTGTGGTTAAAACATTTTTATAGTTGGTTTCTGATGAAGAGAAGAGAAGTCCTCTATTACATAACAGAAGTCTGGGATGTCCTGTTTGTCTGTGTGTGTGTGTGTGTGTGTGTGTGTGTGTGTGTGTGTGTGTGTGTGTGTGTTTGCGTCTGTGTGAGTGAGTGTGTTGAGCCTGTGTAAACCCAAACAAATGACTCAGGTTGTGTACAAAAGAGGACCTCACTGTTTGCCCTTGCACACACACCATGCATGCAGGTGGACACTATATTGTGTAGAACTGCGCACTGTGGCACAATGTGTGTGTGTTTGTGAGTGTGTGTGAAAGTGTGTCTGTGGACCAGTGTCTTTAGTAGACTTGTGGTAATCCTCTTAGCGTATGCTGCTTGAAGCTCAGAGCGCATTATGTAACCCCGCTAATCCAGCACCGCATCAAGACAGACAGCAAAAGACCACAACTCGTGCTCCCTTACACACACACACACACACACACACACACACACACACACACACACACACACAAACACACACAGTGGACATTTAATCTCTGGGTCTGTTTCCAATCACTGATGAATGAACGATCCTCTCTCAGTTTGAACACCAGTGAGTGCAGCCTGAAACATCAGGACGATAATTATCAGATATGAATAATGAACAGCAGGAAGCTCGATGACCGCGCTGCAGACAAACTGAGGCACTCACAGGCTCTCCCTCTCCATCCCTGCTGCCCTCCTCACATTATTTCAGTATCTCCCTGATAACCTGAACATCCAACCAAAAAAAAAAATCTCTCTCTTTCCTCCTGCTCTCCACTCTGTTTCCAGGGCAACAGCGGCCATCTTGCTGTGCCCCATCTGTCTTGGGTACATATCACAGGCCAGTCATAAATGTGGAATGACACTCAGAGAGGGAAAGCAGAGCGAAGGAGACGGAGAAAGTCTGCAGAGAAGGTACTGGGTCGTCAGTCCAGGATCAACATTGAAAATAATGAAACATGAGATTCAATGACGAGTTTAAAGCTCAACTTTCTGATAAGATTACACAACAGCAGTTATCCTCTTTATCTCAAGTTAGGGTAGGATGTCAAGTCTAATTTTGAAGAATTGTGAAATGATCAAGAATACTTCACACAACACCACTTGAATAAACACAGCAACATTTCTATTTCCCCTCAGAGGAACATTGCCTTGCAAGAGAAGTTAACTCTAATTACTGACTCTAGTTGATGACCTCTCATCATATTAACCAACACACAAAGCCCAGTTGTTTTGAAGTCAGTTTGTTTAAGATAGAAAACACAAAACAAGCCAAAAACAGTTCCTACAGCTTTGTTTAAAGACTGATATAAGGACAAGAAATGCACCAGACTCCAGCACTTTTTCAATTTTATCAGTTCCAATTCTTGTTCCCCCTAGTGAACAACCAAGAATTACCCTTTAATGTTGTGACTTTTGGTGAAGTAAAATGTTATTGTGACAAGGTTTCTTAAATTTTCTTTGCATTAAAGAGGAGGTATTGTGCTGGTGTTTTAGAAAACTTTTATTTCAGCCTCTGTTTGACTGTTTTGTTTTAGCTACTGTCTTTTTGAGGCGTCTCGCTTCACAAACCTCCTTCCCTCTGATTGGCCAGCCCTCTGGAGGCCTATCAGTGGTAGAATTATCAGCAAACCTTGGTGTTTGAGGTCTGCCCCTCCAATATGGCATGAACCATTTGGGATATCTCCATGCAAGTCATGTGAATATTGTGTGCTATTTTTTAATTGTATTATAATGAGTGGTTTACGTACAGATTCAGGGATTTCTACAACAAATGAACATGGAGAGGTTTAAAAAAAAGTTAATATTTACTTTATTTATTGGGAATATCCAGTATCTCTGTTTTTAACGTGGGAAAGCTAAATGCCCCCTTTTTAATACTCCTTTAAACATTCACCTTCAAATCTGAAAGGTAGGGTCTGCAGGATTTTCCTGAAAAATGAAATGTTAACTTTTACAGGAATAATCCTGTTCAATCGTGATCTCTGGGCCTCTACACATGTGTCAGTGTCTGTGTCTACCTCACCTCCTTGTGGACCCCCTCCCTCACCTGGTTTGTTTGGCTTGGGACGTTTCTGGACGGAGTGCAGGAGTTGTTATGGGCAATGTCCAGCCAATCACAGCGTGCCCAGTGTGCAAGTGACTTCTTGTGTTTCTGATAGTGAGTGGGAGAAGCTATCCTGAGTGGCTACACCAGCGGCCATAACACAGAGAAAGAATGATACATTGTTTCCTTCATATCTTATTTACCTGCATGAAGTCAGGTGTACAGCTCTTGAGTTTCTCTCGTGCGATGCTGCAGGTGCTCGCAGGGCTGTTTTTTACCATCTATGGTGTATTTGCGAAGCTACAACTTTTAGTCGTGCTCTTAGCTATGGACAGTGGCAGTGAGCATGTGCAGCTGCTGACACTGAGCCAAGGAGGAGGAGCCCAGTTTGAAAATTATGTGTAAACAAATAAACGAAGCTCAACTAAAACTCCTGCATACTTCGCCTTTAAACAAGGGGTGAAGAGGTTTTCTCTGAAAAACTTATAAACGTAACACTTGAATATCTGCAATTTTCTCCCTCAATACACACAAGTTTCAGCTCAACTCTGTTTTGAGCTCAAGAATGACGGGATGTTGCTGCTTCTGCACCTTCTAGCTGGTGGTGAACAAGAGACTGCAACACATCAAGTACACTGCATTTCATCACTTTAACGAATTGGATCTTTGCCACAGGTAATGCTCTTTGCTGTCATTTTCTCATTTTAATGATGCTTAGCCAGGCTTTGATTGGCCTCCTGTGATCCTCTTCTCACCATTTAGCTGACATACTGTCTCACATATGACTTCATTATTTTTCACATAAGTACAACTTCTGTGGAGCATTCTCACTGTAAATATTTAAAATTCTATCTATATATAAAAATATACAAAGGTTTGAAATATAGACAGTGTCTGTTCATCTCGTTTCACTTCACCATGAGTGAAATGTTCTTTCTAATGAGAGTAAGAACAGCTTGTTCGCTCAATTTGCGAGGTCTAGGGTTAATCATTTTGCACACACTCAAACTGTGAGTGTCGAGGACTTACAGAAAAATAAACATTTTTTTAGATCAATGACACCCTCTTCTAAATGAAATGACAAATTATGACTTTCTTTGGTAGAAAGCTATATGAAAATCAGGATAAAGTATGGTGAGCAGGTTTTTTTTGCAGGATGAAACCTCCTGTGGGCAGGAGTGTGTCACTCCTTACTGGTATAAGTGAGATCAGGTTAGTTTTAACATCATAGACCCTAAAAAAACTGAGGAAAAGCTCAAAAAGGATTGATCAAATACATACACGTTGCTTTTTTCAAGCCTTTAGAGATCAGCATTTCACAGTTTGTCTGTTTTTGTTTCCATTCCTTTATTGTTTTGTTTGCTGCACTCAAAATGAATCTATTAAATTTGCAGTAATGAACGGTTGCGCATTGAAATAATGACCTTGCTTGTAATACATAAAACCCACCTGTTGAGAAAAATCTGGATCACTTCATCTGCATTAAAATTAAATGTTTGAAAATTAAAAATGGAGGGTAAGTGACTCGACACAGACAGACATAAACACACACTTACAGAGCTGTCACTACAAAGTGCAGGCTGTGTGTGCACAGACTGCACCTGCACACTTAGTGCAAGTGAACGCAGAGTTGGAGCCACAATTGAGGCAGGGCTGACCTGATATAACCCAGAGCTGAGAGGGAAGTGACAAAGTGGTTTCAGTGTGCCTGTGACGACACTCAGACACAATCCTGTTGGTGTTGAGAGCGTGCGACACACGACAGCAGCAGCAGCAACAGAGCAGGCACGGAGAAGAGAGGCTGAGGGGAATGTTGAGGAAAAAGTACTCGGAAAACAGAAGCAAAGATCTGACGCAGATGAAAGGAAGAAGAGAAGAGGGTTTGTTCATGATTGAGCAACACAAAAGCCAGCCCAGAGAGAGAGAGAGAGAGAGAGAGAGAGAGAGAGAGAGAGAGAGAGAGAGAGAGAGAGAGAGGGAGAGATAAAGAGGATCATCTGTGTTGCTCTTGTCTTTCACTGGGTTTGGTGTGGGATTCCTGTTGATGCACAAATAAAAATGATGAGTCACTTTGTCAAACACACAGACACAGAGACTCACACACAGCTTTAAATAAAGTCTCATTACACTCAAATTCACAGCCACTCTCCATCTCACCAACCAACTGTTCCCTCTGCAGTCCTGACCAACACATGCACTAATTTATTACAAAATATGACTTTTTTCCCCTGTGCTGCAACATTCCCATACATGGCTTTTTAACCAAAACTCAGAGACAGATTACTTTTAAGGAGGAGTCTCTGCCCCCCTCTTTTCCCTCACACGCACACGCTCAGGCCTCCTCCTTTTAACATTTTCTGAGAATTTTGTCATCCTAAAGAGCACTAATTACAGGCTTAAACATGCGGGCAACTGTAGAGCACACACACGCACGCAGAGACATACACCCCCCCTCCCTTACTCAGCGAGCGAACATAATTAAAGACTTCAGTGGGCTTCAAGCGAGGGGGAGAAGGGGAGTGTGTTGGAAAAGAGGAGATTAGAAGACATGAAAAAGTTTATCTGAGGAGTTGAAGATCAGGGTGGAACGTAAGACTGATCTCTGGCTGTTTTCACTTTTTTTCACCACAGTTTCTTGGAGTGACACTGAGGTTTGAACTCAAAGTCAACAGGGCGACATGGGAACGATTCCCCATCTGAGCAGCACATGGGGCCACAGTCAGAACATGAGACTTTCACATGTACTCCGGTAATTTCCTTTATTGAGGTCATTTCGTGTGCGAGATTGTGCTTTGTTCCTCATACAGTGAGAGGCCGCACGTTTAAGTAGAGACTCACAGATTGTTTAGAGGTGTTAGATGTTGAGTTTTATTCAGAGATTTGGAGCCATGTTGAGTGAGACAATGTGCCAAGTTCAAAGAGCCCACAAAGAGCCACACATTTCAGCAGCGTTTAAAATAGCTGTCAATTTTGTTACTGGAAAGGTCAGGAGCTGTTTCAAGAGCTATTTCAGAGGCTACACACTCAGGCAGCACCACGCTGGAAAAACCTAATAATGTTATATTTTGTCTGTCTGTGAAATGTATCAGGGAAGAAGAAATACAGGAATTTAGACCAGATACCCACATAAATAAGGCAAAAATAGAATATGAAGGACAGAGTTCTACTTTTTATTTCAAAAATAGCAACACATTTATCCCTTAATTGCTTAGCAATTGAAACTTACATCCCTAAACCCAGGGTGGGCTTCCTTCCTTTTTAAAGTATACTTTTTATCATTTGGTCCTTCACACCAACTTCTCTAAAGACGATTTATTCTATTTTACCATAATTCAAACATGGGTATTTATTGAAATACAATAAAACTAGATGAGATTTACATGCAATTTGTTGAAATAATGGGGTCACCGCATAAGGATCAGCCAAACAGTTTATGACATGTTGGAGGGGTGGGCCTCAAACACCAAGGTCTGCTGATAGTTCTGCCCATGAAAATCTTCTGGAGAGTTGGCCAATCAGGAGTTAGGGGGTTTACCGCGCAGGGAGCCTTAAAAAGACAAATATTAAGTGCCTCAGACAGAAGCTGAAATTGGGGTTCCTAAAATGCCAGTGAGAGAAATCGAGATATTTTTTTTTTCAGCTATGAATACCGTAAGTTCAAGAGTACTAAAACCCCCACTTTAAATAAAGAAAAAGTAAGGTTTATTCTGATAATTAGTTTCCAATTAGTATGTTTTTGGGCTGGTTATTCCCTTGAATGATGGTGCTGGTTAAATGTTATGATTTAAAGAGCTGTTATCTCCTTTGGCAGGAGTCAGTTTAAAAAAATAAAATATAAATGGAGGTGATGCTGGTTAAACTAAGTTGTTAGAACCTTTAGACTTTGAGTGCAGGTCTTGATAGCAGCTGACTCTTAATCAGATATCACAGCGTCCTTGAGTGAATGCATGGGAGGGCTTTAAGCACTCTCTGTTTGCAGCCACAACATCACATGACAAATATCAAAAATAAAGGCTGTAAAAAGTCACATGAAGGATTGAGTTGGGGGGGAGAGCATCCAGGGTTTGGGGCAGGAGGCTGACTGCTGACATGAAGCCCGTTTATTTAAAGAAACCGGGGAGTTAGTTTTACGTAAAACTTACGAAAGCACTGTCTCAACCTCAGTGAGTGACGGGATGTTTCATGTATATCAAGACTTTGATTAAGTTTCATGTCACAACCTCATTCAGTATTTTGATTTTTAGAAAGCCTTCCCTCTCTGGGTACGACTCATTAAAACTGTTTAAGAAAACGTCTCCTGGTTCTCCTCTCTCCTCCTCTCTGTTTGTGTCTCTCTACCTCTATTTTTAGCTCTCTCTTTCACAGATTAGGGACCTATTTATAGACCCCCTTATGTTGTCCAATAAAAAGGCGCTCTGCGGGAGAATGGCAGCGTCACAAGGATTCACACACCTCCCACTTGGCATCGGGCCCAACCTCCCTTCCTTTTTCAGCCCAGCCCACCCTCTCTCTCTCTCTCTCTCTCTCTCTCTCCCTCTCTCTCTCTCCCTCTCTCTCTGTTCTTTTGCTTTCTCCTCCCATCCCATCCAACTGTTCTCCTCCTCCCCTCTGTCCTGACACCCCTCCTCCATTTACACTGGGTGGCTATTGGCCCGGAGCCCGCAGCTTTGGTGGAAACTTTACACACAGGAAAGAGGCTCACGTCAACCCCCCCACAGTTTGACACTGACTCTGTGTGTGTGTGTGTGTGTGTGTGTGTGTGTTTAAAAACTTTGTCCTACTTACAAACAGAAACAGTAAAGAATCAGTAAAAACTAAATACCTACAAGGCTACCTAAAATAACTCTCTGCTCATAAACACTGCAGTCCCCTGGTACACAGAGCGATCTGCAGACACTGAGCGTACAGATGGACGGATCCCTTTTTTTTCTTCTCTTCTTCTTAACTTTTCCCCCTTTTTTTTTTTTAAAAAAAAAAGAGGGCATTACATAATTCTCCAAACACTTCCTCTCTGAGCCCAGAGCACTCTGGCGTTTTATCAGACACACACACACACACACACACACACACACACACACACACACACTTGACATATCCAAGCAGACAGGCAGCCTGTTCGAGCTGTCTGCATCACAGTCACCATGACAACGACAGGAGAACAATCCACAAAAACAGCCACCCGGGAGGAGGGGGTGAGGGAGAGAGACACACACAAACAGACAAAGCCAGAGAGCAAGAGAGAGAGAGACAGATAGGCAAAATGAGAGAGGCAGAGACGCAGAGACACAGTAAGAGAGAGAGAGAGACAGAGAGAGCGAATGAGAGAGACAGACAGACAGACAGACAGAGAGAGAGAAAGAGAGAGAGAGAGAGAGAGAGAGAGAGGGCGAATGGGAAGCTCTTGTGTACGTGCAGCTGCACCAGACTGGGCTTCGTGCCATTTCTTTTCCTGATCCTCGATTCAGTTTCCTTTACCTGCACTCTTCAGGAGAGGATGACTCTCAAACAGAAGAGTCACATTTCATTTGCTACGAGTCACTAACAAATAAGGTTACATGCAAGAAATTTTCAGTCTATGATTATTGCCAAAAAAGACAATTGAGTTATGATTGTTATTGTGGATAATAATTATTGCTGTGGATGCTTTTGTTCTATAAAGCTGAGGGAAATCGAAAACAAAACACAAAATCCCAATATCTGTCATGTGTGTCTATAACTACCAGTTTTTTACCCTCTTATGACATAAGCTACTAAAAGAATTGGTTATTATAGTTTCTGAAACAGAAACAAATCAATGTGGCAAACTCAAGCAGAAACCTCCAATCTTAAAATATGAGACTTATACACGTTTTTCTTTGCTGCAGGTTGAAAAAGGTTCGTTCTTCTTTTTTGTTTGTTTGTTTGTTTGTTTGTTTTGGGGGGTAATTAAACTTTTTTATCACATTTACCAACTCACTTCAACTTTCAAGAGTGAAAAAATTAATATTTACATACATAAAAATAAAGGATGACGAGAAATGTTTCAATAGCAGTAAAGTTTTCCGCCTCCTTGCTAACAGCCATAAGGCATTAGACCTTTCAGCCACGTGGGCTTTGTCCCTGATTGGACTAACTTATTTTCATAGTATCTTTTAAACCACTGAATTAGTAAAAACATTCATCCAGTGTGTGCCGATAGTACAATAAGTGAATCCAACCTTTTTTTTTTGGTTGGTCGTGTGCTTTTTTAATGGTCATTCTGTAAGTCAATTTTGTCAGAAGTGAAGATGCCTGTTTTTGTTGAACAGCCACAATGTGAACTGTTGAAAACCGCAGTTCATCAAGTGTCCACTTGAGGCTGTCTGCAGAAAGACTGGAAACCACATACACAACCATTCAAAAAGATTTTGTTCTGAGTACCTCATTTTGAAATCAGCACACCTGTATGAATTATTTTCATAACTCCTTAATTTTGAGGTATTAAAGTATCAGGCTGTATCAGAAACAAACGGGTGATGTTACAGAGACTTCATTCATGAATCTTACAGTCTATCGTCAAACACACATCCCCCATGTAAAGGGTCTGGTGTTTCCTTGAGTTCATAAAGTGCTGATAAAAATCGTCTATAAAGATTCTCATGCATTCTCATGCAAAAAAAAACAACTCAGAACTTACGGTGTCAAGGGCGCACTTGTAGAGCTGAATTTACTAGATCTGTCGTTTTTTTCACCCATATCAGATCTCACTATTGCATCTGTATGGGATGATGCCCATAAAACAACTATCTGAACAAATTCATCCGATTTACACTCTAGATTTCCAGTATTGGGATCTCCAGAGAACAGTGCAAAGTAATTCAGAAATACATTTGTAAGGATATGAGCACACACAATGGCCGACATCCAGGGGAATCAGTTGATTTTAGAAAAAAATGAAAAGGTGAAATTTGCATATTTGTATCATCTTGTGTACCATCTTTTAGTCAAATCTTACCCTCTGTGTGAACAAGCAAAGTCTACTGTCTTTACTTCCTCGATCAACTCTGTTTGCTTCACTCTATAAAACAGCTGACCTGGAACTAGTTACAGGAAAAAAAACTGCCACTAAATCACATTTGAGAGAAAATCCTGGGTTCAGTGTCTTCGTAGAGAGACAGTTAGACACGTGGACTGCAGGAGCTGAAGTTGAGAGACAATCTCTGTGACTGAGTCGGTCTGATTACTGAGAGCAGTGTATTTTTGTATAGACCATATTGTTGTTGTTTTGAACCCCTTAGGTTTGCACATGTGTGTAATGAACTGTAAAGGCAATGGTGTGGAAAATACGCTATTAATGTTCCGAAATATTAAGTAAACGGGCATAACAAAGATTAGGACTTTCTCTTCTCTCCGGGGACCTCTGTTGGCTGACAGCTTCAGAACCTCGAGGGGTTTTCTTTGTTTTGTTTTTGTGCAGCAGTCTTTAACTATCCATTAAAAAACTTAATGGCTCCTTAACTGTCAACAAGACAAAAATAAAACAAGAATCCCACACTTGAACGGGGAAAAGTGACAATTACAGAGCTTAAAAAGAGCATAATCACTGCTCTTTCCAGCTTTGGTGGAAGTACTGCTTTCTCAAAGCAAAGTTACAACTTTTCACAGACGAGAGACTTTAGAGCTTTATCGCTAAAGGGTTTCAGCTGAGCTTTAAGCTGCTAACTCCACAAAGCTTGTTTGACAAAAAAAAAAAGCATACGTCTGACCCAAATCTGCTCAGAATCTTCAGGGAAATGTAGTTTTTCCTGGCTATTTTTGCTCCTCTGGATTTGTCATGTGAGTCCCAGTGCTTGAGACAACACAGTGACGTGAATGGTTTGTGACAGCAGAGAGCAGGGTAAACATCATGATCTTGTCTCCTCTGTAAAGTCCAAAGTCTCTGCTTAAAGGAGACGGGG